>JAODUO010000547.1:0-2500 GCA_025642075.2 Ridgeia piscesae
CATTGTAGAGCGCAGTGGCTCAGGGGTAGTGTTTCGGACTCTCATCTAAGAGAACCCGGGTTGGAATCCTGTGCTGTGGTTTTAAAACCTTGGGCAAGTTTTTTTCACTCTACATTGCTCCAGTTCACTCAGTTGTATAAATGAGAAACTGACTGTAGACAGTGGTGGATATATGTACGAGCAGCCTTCGCGCGTTAATTTTACAATATGGCTGGATGCTTCCCAGAGAAGTTGAGACGGTGTTTGATTGAACAGGTCTGTCAGGGAAGTAATGTGTAAAATGCTTTGAGCAATCCTGAGGATTGGACACTGCGCTATATAAGAACGTACCTTTATATATATATATATATATATATATATATATATATATATATATATACATGCATCGTTGTTATTAATAAGCCTATAGTTGCATGGTAGGTCGTGTAGCAGTTACCTATTCAATCTCATATCTTTACAGTTTATATGCAATGCAACTATGCCAGTTATGCAGAAATAAATTAGATGTGGGGCTGTACAGTATTGGGTAGCTTTGACAAAATACAAGAGATTACAGTATAATCTCTCATAATAACGTACAAGAGATTACAGTACGGTCTATCAGAATAAGGTACACATACCTTCAAACACTGGTGCTATAAACAATTAACTTCGATGAACATTGTTCACATAAACTACTGGAACGACACACAGTGTACTCTGTTCTTTACCCAGTCGATATGTTCACAGGTTAGTACATCTCCAGGTGTAAGGAATGTAACAGGTGCAAAATGCCTTACAAGTGTTCACCGTACACCAAAGCATGATGAAAGGTGTTACATAATCGGACGTGTTGATGGTGCCAGAAGTGTACTTGTAAGAAATACAGAGATGTAAGAAATGTTACTCTACAAAACACGTGACAACTGCGGCAGGGAACGTATCGGCACGCTGACATTTTTGATATCTGCATTGTAATCAAACAGTTATATGATTGTAGGAAGCTGTTTGAAACTTATTGAATATAATAGGTGCGTCTATGTTGTTTCAGAAGTCCTGCGTTCTTAGGGTTGTGTTTCTATAAGCAAAACTACTAAAAATGCAAGGCACGCCGTCGGATACTGTTTCCGTTCTAGGAATTGTAGAAAACGAAATGCACAGTCATCAATAATGGTTACGCTTAAGCGGTAAATGTCAGCGAAATGACGTCCGACGAATCTTATGTGATATGTATCGACATATCACACAAGAATATTTAATAAATTTAAATAAATGCATATTTGTTTAAAGAATAAATATGCATTTCTCCTTTCATATACAGCTGTAGATTGTGTTCAGCCAACTAGTCTCCTGTTCCAATAACCTCCATTTGGAAATCGTTTCATGATTTGTGTCATACATGGCTCGAAGGCTGTCTACGCCATCCTATAATTGTAAAACTTAAAGGTGGACGTTACGGTAAATCCTTACGGCCACATCTTCGTCAATGCAAACTGCTCAAGACAACAAATGAAGAATGTCCGATAAATGATGTAGTTTTACAACAATCTATCCCGTATGAGGTATGACCAGTATTAAAGAAATCTAATGCGAAAATTATAATCGTATATGCCTATATGTATATCCCAGGCGACGCGAGTAAGAGAAAACGGTAAAAGTGCACATCGGATGCCAACGCTAAGTTTTTCGGTGCAACACGTCGCGTGTGACATGTTGCCTCGAACCGCCATGTCTGCGAGGCCACTGCCTCCCAAGGAATGCTGGTTACATAACCCATAAACAGTTCAGTGGTTCCCACCATCTGCCGCCACAACGGGGTGTCTATTTTGTGTAGCGTATACACGGGTAGGACTGGCAGTCTGCGTCGGGCACTGATTCCTTTTCCCAGGTTTTTTTACTCGAAAACTGCGTAGAAAGCCAGCGGTGTTCTGTCTTGACTGACGGCGCTTGTGTACAAAAAACCCGGTCTCTCATTTTTGCTATTGTGAAATTGTCAATAATGAGTGCGTAGTAAATTATGTGTGTGTGCGTGCGCCTGCGTGCGTGCGTGCGTGCGTGCGCGCTTGCGCGTGCGCTTGCGCTTGCGCGTGCGCTTGCGCGTGCGCGTGCGCTTGCGCGTGCGTGTTTATGTGCGTATGTGCATAATGAGTGCGTAGTAAATTATGTGTGTGTGCGTGCGCGCGTGCGTGCGTGCGCGCTTGCGCGCTTGCGCGCTTGCGCGTGCGCTTGCGCGTGCGCGTGCGCTTGCGCTTGCGCGTGCGTGTTTGTGTGCGTATGTGCGTGCGTGTGTGCGTGGGTGCGTAGGTGCGTGGGTGTGTGGGTGCGTGGGTGCTTGGGTGCGTGCGTGCATGCATGTATGCGCGCATGCACGAATTGCGTGTGTGTGTGTGTGTGTGTTTGTGTTTGTGTTTGTGTTTGTGTTGTGTGTGTGTGTGTGTGTGTGTGTGTGTGTGTGTGTGTGTGTGTGTGTGTGTGTGTGTGTGTGTGTGTGTGTGTGTGTGTGTGTGTGTGTGTGTGTGTG
>JAODUO010000547.1:7500-10000 GCA_025642075.2 Ridgeia piscesae
TATTTGCATTTGCGGCCTTCAACGTTCTAATAACATCGCATCCACTGCACGACTGCAATCTAGAACTGCATTTGCTCTCAGTTACCTATGCTATATTTCGTCTGGAATTGCTAATTTCATCAAATCATCTTCATGTTAGACGATTTGCTGACCGAACCGGTACCTCCATTCAAATCGACCCAATTCCGACCAGATTGTCTTGAAAACAGACACCATTACATGTGCTCTGCTGTAGACGCAACTATGCCGCTACTGTGCTACAGCGTCTGCTCTGTTAACAATAGACACAAGTGACACCACACAAACATTAGAAACAATGGAGTGACTATGTAGACATACTTGATTTCATTTAATGAATGTCTACGTGTTTATAAAACAATACCGTAGTGTTTGTTTTTTAAAGAATGACATTTCGCAAGCATTGCTTTACAGGTTTAGTGAAATACAATACCTTACAACGGTAGAATAGACCGTTTGCGTTTTTACTACATCATTATTGTACTGCCAGTGCTTTGTATGCGTTTTCTGTTAATAATGACATAGCACAGTGTCGACATATTTCGCAACGTCAATGACAATCAATCCAACGACACAAACGCAATCACGGTACAATAACCGAAATGTTTGTGACTGATAGTCGAGGCAGCGAAACAATAGCCGATGTGTACCTCAACTAACGTATACTTATAGGGGTAAATAGTTCGGTAAATGTGCTAACATAATGGGCTAACATAATGGGCCAACATAATGGAGAAGAAATACACAATAAGCCAGTGCAAGTATTTCAGACAAGAAATGCTGGTTTCGTATCAATTTCTGATGTTACATATCTGGTTCTGCCCCCTCGGACTTACCTTAGATTACCTATAATTTCGCTCAATATGTATTACGTTAGTGTTTTAATTTATGACTAAGTATAGTCGGAATGAAGATGTACAACTACTCATTAAGATGATAACATTAATTTCGTTGCATCATGCCGACTCTATTTGTTATAAGCTAATCCGTAGATGGGCAACTATATGTCCGCTGATATTATACGACATGCTGCAATGTGTTTTAGGATATTTTTCATGACACGAACAACTATTTATTTTAAGATATTATGCAGCAAAATGGTAGTCACTGCATACAATGACGGCCACAATTAGTAGTTATATAGTAAACTTAGTAAAAAGCCAAGGATTCAATTGTAACAGCTGCACACCATTGACAGAAAAATTCATTATCTTTCCCAGTATTGCACAATAAGTGTCGAAGAACTTCACTTACAATTATACGCTGGCGCAATCGCAGTTTGCATTGGCAACAATTAAAATATACATATTGATATGTCGGCTTCTAAGATAAGATATTACGTTGAGTTCACATCCGACGACATTTTGATCAGCAGAAAACCTAGTAACATTCTATTAGACTTATCATGTCCACTGACAACAGCTTATGCTATGGAAAAAGACGATTGCCTCTTCTTTACGAAATGCCGCGTGTAAATATTTGGATTTCAGATAAACCGTAGCCGTACATTTGGGCAGCAACAAGCCGGCACTGTCGTTATCACAGTGAATGCTGGTTTTAATTAGTGTAATGTTGACTAAATACGACCTCTCGTAATATCGCCACCAGTTTGTAACAGGTCGATTGTTAATGTCAGACGGTATTGTATTGTGAAACATCTTACAACAGCCAGCATAATCATGCCATATATACTGATGAAGCTGCGTATCATTTGATAGCATGCAATGTGTTTAAGATGCTGTTGTCCTGTGAAACAGGGATTTCAGATGAGGTTGCTGTATGTTAACTTTTTACTTATCCTCTTCGTCCCCAGTGGGACATAAGGCTACAACAACATTCCTCCACAGAGTCCTGTCCTTTGCTGCGGCCAGAACCTCGCCCCACGAAAGCCCCACATCTTGTAGCTCTGCCATTACTGTCTTTCGCCATGTTGTCTGTGGTCGTCCTGGCTTCCTTCTTGCGGGTGGCGTCCATCTTAGGGCAACTTTGGGGATACTTTCTTTAGGCATTCATAAGACGTGTCCTAGCCATCTCAGTCGTCAGCGTTTAATTTGCAGGACAGCACTGTTGCAACCCGTCTTCTTGTGGAGTTCCACGGTAGATATTTTATTGGGCCAGATTATCCGGCAGATCTTTCTCAAACATCCATTGTGGAAGGCGTCGATCTTTGCCATGTCCCATTTAACCACTCGCCAGCACTCTGAGCCATACAGTAAGATAGACTTCACTTTGCTTTCATGGTATACTGCTTGGATTTCCAACTGTTCTGATGTTTGTCAAAAGCACAGCGGGCTTTTTCCAGTCTTGCTTTGATGTCTTTTTGGGCTCCATTGTCATTGCTGTATGTAGTATATATGAACTTAGATGACACGTGGGCGCGCCTCGTCCGTCTGCGCCTCGTCCGTCTGTGACGTGCACGTGTGGTCAGTGCATCCCACGCCGGTCATTGCGCCATGCACGCAAGGGCTATATACACTGCTTG
>JAODUO010000547.1:12500-30000 GCA_025642075.2 Ridgeia piscesae
CGTGGATAAACAGCATAACGACTATGAATATTGCACAGTTCTGATATGCGTACCAGACGCTGGATTTTTATGTGAAACGTTCTATATCGTCTTGCATTCGGCGCAATGTTTTATTGTTGGAACGGCTGCGACCACCGTAGAAGCAACTCATCGGCAGCTGGTGGTAGCTAGGCAGAGTACACCTGTTCGCGAGATATTCTTGCCACGAGGCAAACCAGCTGTGGATTCAGTTGGTGCGAGGGCAGGATCTGTTTCCCATACGCGCAATGGTGAAACTAAGCTCCTTCGTGCATCGTGAATCGGGTCCTTTTATGTGGCAGGGAACCGTCTCACTAAGATAAAGATTCCTTAAGGAAAATAAATTCATCATTACATAAAATCCGTTATTAAATTAAATAGGTTGTTTTCGAAAACGCAAATATCCATCGCCGGATTACCGAGAAATTGTTTTCCATGACACATCAATGACAGTGTTCCGCTGGCGGTCATGGTGTTGATATGTTCTGGTATTCAAGTTAAACATTGGTTTTAAAGAGCAAAATCGTGGTTAAGAGCTCTTAACAACAGTAATGAAATGGTCCCAAAGTGTCCAGTGTGTGAAGACGCTACGTAATACATGTAGTCTGTTTAAACAACGACAGTTTCTTTTTTTGAGAATTTGATTAATCATAAACGACGGAACTAAGAGAACCCGGGTTGGATTCATGAGTTGTGGTGTGAAATCTTGGACAATATTTTACACTCTTCATTGTTCCACTTCAGTCAGCTGTACGAATGAATACCTGGCTATAGACGGTGGTGGATATTTGTACGAGCAGTCTTCGCGCATTAATTGCAGCGTGGCTGGATGCTTCCGGGATAAGTTGAGATGGTGTCTGATTGAACAGGTCTGCCCGTGAGTAAAGTGCAAAGCGCTTTGTGCAATCCTGAGGACCAGACACCGCGTTATATAAGAACTTGCCCTTTCACTGATCCCCGGTTCGTTTCTTTTTCGTTCCGTCAATTGTTTATTTTCATTGCCATCTCCTCACATTATTCTCGCTCCCAATCCCCACTCCTTCCGGTTCCTGTCACGTGTCACTTCGCACAGCACTTCCGGATTAGTCGGCCCATTCCTGTTGTCCCCATGTTTTCTGTTAAGTTAATGTAAAGTAAAATATAGGTAAATGTTTATATAGCGCAGTATCCAGTCCTCAGGACCGTTCAAAGCGTTTTACACTTTACTTCCCTGACAGACCTGTTCACTCAGACACCATCTCGGCTTCTCTGGGAAGCATCCAGCCATATGCTACAATTAATGAGCGAAGGCTGCTCGTACACATATCCACCACTGTCTATAGCCAGTTAGTCATACAGCTGAGTGAACTGGAGCAATGTAGAGTGGAAAAAACTTGCCCAAGGTTTTAATACCGCAGCACAGGATTCGAACCCGGGTTCTCCAGGATTCGAATCCGGGTTCTCGTAGTCGAGAGTCCGAAGCTCTACCCATGAACCATTGCGCTCTGTGTTGCATTATATAGTCGAATATCTTTTAAAATACAAATGTCCGACGAATCAATTAACCTGCCCATGCACTACACCACTATCCCAAAATCTGTATTTTGCATAAGCTTAATTTAAAAAAAGCAAAACAATACATATAACGGTAGGAAGTAGGCTGAACTAGATATATATTAATCATGTTATACACCTACACTTTCTTTAAACGGTTCGAAAAGATAGTATAATTCAGAATCAAACGCTGAGGAAGGGATCACATTCATACTGAAAATACGGTGAAAATCGTACAATGAACTCCCCACTCGGTGCCAGCTGCTAGTATCATAGTCCGGTGAACTCGAATGACACTGTTTGAGTTCAACACAGGTCCATGACCTCCATTGTTGTACCCCCCCCCTGGTTGCGTCGCGGTGGCGGCGTCATTAATACGGCTCCCACGAAGCAAAGCATAGCTAGCGTGGACGAGTCTAGTCATACACGGCCAGTGAGCGTGCGCGCAGGATGGGAACAAGGGGATTGAATTAGCAACAGGGACTAGAGATACGCGTTGACCTTGTCCTCGCATATAAGAATAGCTTTCAGAAGTGGGCGAAAATGCCGCTTGCGTGTTTTGCAATAAAAATAAATTAATTTCGACATGCAGTTAGTTATATTTGCTCCTTTGATTTCTAGGAATTCATCGTTAGGATGCTGTTTATTAGTGGCATGTTTTCCGGCATCGGGGCCTTGGGGGTAGATCGTTCCGAGAATAACTTGTTGCGTAAGTATACACGGATGCAAGGGGGTTAATGGGAGATTGTATCATAGCATCCTCTAAATATTATTGACCCATTTATTTCATCGACCACTCGTACTTAAATAGGCAACCATGAGTAGTGTTTAAATTCACCCTAAATATCAACAAAATACTCAACAGCCTGAATATGCGAGACGTGGTATACATCACGCGCGAAAACGGACGCAAATGCCACTCAGAACGTCCAGATTTTGACTCGTTCAGCGTTGGTGGCCAGGGAGTAAACCAGTGACGTGTACATCACGTGACCGTGGAGAGTATGCATGTCGTTTGGAGAGTCGAGACAACAGCTGCAAGCAGAGCTTGGGAGGCAGTGTAAACAAACATTCTTGCCGTCATCAATAACACCTGAAGGCTACCAGTCACACAAATGCGGAGATTGCATAACAATTGCTGTTAATGTCTACGGTGCGAATGTCCTGTTTCCAGCACACCGTATACCGGTCACATCATGCGTGCGATAAGTGCAGCGTGGCTGAATTATTCCCATTGAAGTAAAACAATAGCTGCAGACCAGTTGTGCTTGGTTCCACTTAGAGACGCAAGTTTGTCATGCAATTAGTCCCGGAAAGTCCGCAAAGTTACGAATCGGTTTTAGTAAAATAAATATGCATTGATATCTTCTCATCGACGTGTTGTAGTAACTTTACCTAAAAAAAACACAACTTCAGTTTCATAAAAAGACGTCATGGCAGACGCTGCCTCTTATTTGTCACCCAAGCCAAACCGGATTCTGTCAACGCAGGGTCGGCTTCAGTCGTTTTTTTCATCACTGACACGTGCGTGTGTGACAAAGTAGCTATTCGACATGTACTTGCTGTGGATGTGTCGTCGTCTACGAATGCGTCTTTTTCCCATGTTCTATTTTAGCGTGCAACAAATCAAAATCCGGGTACTATCTCAAAACCACCGACACTTTATTCGTCTACTCTGTAGGCGGAAGAGCATGATGTCTTATCTTTGATAGACGTCGCAAGATGTCTACCAGAACGACAAGAGGAAATAGCCCGTTGTGTATTCAACAACGTATCCTAGTTGGATTATAAACGTCACTTCGACCATGTCAAGATTGATTCTGATTTATGTATTAGCAGAGTTGGTTTTCTACGAGATACGCCTACAATGTACAACATCCACTTGCACAAAATACTGCAACAGCGTTGGTTGGCGTAAAGTAAAATGCCTGGTTGTATTGGTGAAGCAAATTACACTTCCTGAAATCGTTGCAACCTGAAACCCTATTGTTAACTATGTATTCTCTATTTGGAATGACTTATACTTTAATTGACAATCAGCCTACATTGTGTACAGTGTATAGACATTTATAACATATATTATAAAATACTATTGTATGCATGCTTATTTATTCGTCAACACAACGTTATTCGTCAACGTCAATACAACGTTGTGGAAGTTCGCGTCATCGAAACATTGTCGTTAACCTAGGTCTATATTTGGGCAGTCAGCGTGATTGCTCCTAAGGAGGGTTTGCCTTCCTGTCACATGTCGTTGTATCTATATTAAAACATAGCATCAAGACATGTTGGTTCCTCAGAAAATGATATACCGTAATGACTGTCCGTCGCTATAATATTAATTTTTATGCTTGTGTTTGGTGCGTTCATCCTCCCCATTTTCAATACGCCAAACCAAATCAATCATGTATCGTTTGTTCCTTAGTACCCACAAAATTCATGAATGCCAACATATAGTCCATATGAATTATCCATGATGTCTGCTTCAAAATCGACACTGACGATTCATTAATCAACCTGCTCCACAGTCAGCCTCCGATGTTCGTCAACAGGCTGCCTCGCAATGCTCCTCGCCCTTGCCTTATTAACACCGTAAGAAGACAGCCACGTGGTCAGCAGTGCTGACTCACTCGAACTGTCGGACGCATCCGACAAGCAAAGATAATAACCGTAAAGTAAGTAGGCAAGACGTTTCTTCGCCGAGACGATGTAGTCTAGGAGGCGGTCTGTGGTCCTCGCTATCAGACCGTTGACGACAAAGTACCAGGCAGCTACTAGAGAAGTCGACTCTTTATCTCCACGTTCCTCGACGTCACCCAAATTTCCCCCCGATCAAGCCCGTGTGACTAACACACTCCGCTCACAGGACGACCTGAAGGGCTGTCTTTATGGTTGTAGGGAAGACGGTAAGGTCGAGGATTACAGCAGACAGGGACTGAGTTCCCGATATGGTCTGTGGATGGCTGAAGATATAATATATATATATATAGGCCTCCATATCTATGGAAGAGGCACAATTAGGGATGACGTCGGAGGCCACATCGCCACCCCGAATATTCGCCATTTTGTGGTGTTGACTGAATGTAATAATAACGTCGCCGCTATTCCAACAATCCAGTACGATCCCAGTAACACTAATATAATAATATATAATAATAATAATAATAATAATAATAATAATAATAATATATGATGATGATGATTTGATGATGATGATGATGATGATGATGATGATGATGATGATGATGATGATGATGATGATGATGATGATGATGATGATATGATGATGATATGATATATCATCATCATCATCATCATCATCATCAATCATAATTATCATAATTATTATTATTATCATCATCATCATCATCATCATCATCATACTTATTATCATCATCATATTTATTATCATCGTCATCATCATCATCATATAAGTATCATCACTATCATCATCATCATCAGAATTACTATCATTATCATCATCATCATCATCATCATCATTATCATTATCATCATTATCATCATAATCATCATTATCATCATAATCATCATTATCATCATCATCATCATAATCATCATTATCATCATTATTATCATCATCATCATCATCATCATCATCATCATCATCATCATCATCATCATCATCATAACAATATTCACAATAATAATCATAATCATTATGACTGTAATAATAATCATAGTAATCTTGATGATGACGACGACCAATACTGCTATTACACTAATAATAACAATAGTAATACTATTACATGAAGTTATCAATTTATTTAATGCTGATCATCGGGGATAGTTTCCTATTACGATACTATTTCCATATTGTCACAAGAAAACAAATACGTGGAACCTCGCTATTAAGGTCACACTTGCGACTGTGGCCCGATTAGCGAGGTGACCGTAATATTTAGCGAGACAAATGTTCAGGACTTTACTGGATCGCTATGGAACTATTGTCCTCCTATCCAAGGGTGCATTTTTACGACTATTGTTTCCATCCATCACGTGGGTTGTGCCAAAGTTACATTCAGACATCAAAGGAATATGGCATGCCGAGGCAATCAGTGAGGGGAGCTGTAGGCTAGAAGAACAGAACACGCTACTCTCTGATGACGCACTGTCCTATCTCTCTCCAGTAACGTTGTGTGTTGGTTAATACTAGCTACTGCGTATATTGGGGCAGAGATCGTATACAGGTATGGCTGTACCTAGGAGACGGAACCATGAATGATGGCGTCAGGTCTAGCTATCGCGCGGCCACTGATTGTCTTATTTCTGGACACAGAGCACCGTTGACTTTCCCATTGGCGGCCATGTTAACGTTCTGTCAGATTATAATTAAACTCTACCTGAGAAAATATGAAATTTCTACACAGTCACTGCAGTCATATGCTGATCACATTTCGTCACACTAACCTACCTCTGGCTCTTTTCAAATCCAAGCAGTGGTGCTGCCCATCAACATTGACCAAACTAAACACGTTTTCTGCATCCCTAGTTACAAAAATGGCTGAAATCACACCGCTACCTACACTCTACCTAACATACACCATTACACTGCAAATACAACACAGCAGTAACTCTACTACTACTACACCTATTCTTTTGTACTAATTTCACATAAAATAATGATCAAAATTTCAAAAAACACAATTCGTATGGTACTATATTCGTGTGGATCAGATCAGGAAGTCTAACCGTGCGCTGATCCTACAATGCATGTAGGATCAGTTACATTCTACAATACATGTACAGCGTAGCGGTGAGTACATGCCCACGAGCCTGACTACGAAGATGAGATCGTAGGAAGACACATCAAAGGGAACTCCGACAGAAGCCAGAGGCAACACAGGAGTCACACAATGCACTGACGGTGCGTGAAGACCAACACGTCGGAGGAACGTGTCGAGCTGCTGGCGAATGCACCGAGCTGAACTGTGTTAAACCATACTTTTTCAAGCTGATGTCAAGTTATCGTGTGATGTGGGAACAAATGTAGAAACAATGAAAATACAATGTAGAAACGTATGTACTCATAAATATGTAGTACACGCACGCATACAACCAAAAACACGATCATATATGCGCGCACGCACACACACACACACACACACACACACACACACACACACACACACACACACACACACACACACACACACACACACACACACACACACACACACACACAACACACACACACACACACACACACACACACACCACTATATATGATTTAACATAAAACACAGTCAAGCCCGCCCGTTATCTATCTGAGATACACACATAAACGCCATAGGACACAGCATATTATAACATACAATTCGGACTATTGAACTTAATAACGGTATTTTATACACTTAGATGACATACCTGTTTGACAACTTAATATGCAGTCAACAACCTCATTACACGCGACTGACATGAAAGCAGTGTGTCGCTGAGACGACTTAATATGTCGACCTCCGAGATATGATCTGTAGCCGCAGGCTTTCTGTGACGCACACACAACTTAGTGTTTGTTGCTGAACAATCGACGATTATCTAAAACAAACGGAGGCGACGTATACGCAGACTGACTGACGAGTCGTACAGAGGTTACCGACGTGCATTTAGTTGTAGGTGTGTTATCAAGCGATACCTTCAGACATCCGGATGTTCGGAATATTCGATCGTATCTAAGTTGGATAATTCTAAGACGCCAACTACTGATCGTGTAATTGTGGGGTATTAGTAACTAAGTAGATGTAATCGCCAGTCGACATTACGAACAATGACAGAGTAACGGCAGTGGTTTGACAGGCCGTCCGTGCAGTATGTGAGAGTTTGTGGTAGACCAATGTGGCGACAGTGGCGTATTTAGTTTTGTATTGCACACAGCAATTGACAAGCGCTATCCTTGACAAGTTGCCTCAACTGAGATTGTCTAAAACATTTTACACAGCGATATATTGCTGTCTTGTGCTTGCAGATACCATGCCGACCTAAGACAATATGACGACACTGGTAGAAATGTTTTAGTCAATTAGGATGAATTATAGCACTGCTAAAATATGGGCAAACCAGTACGTCCAAGCGGTAGCGAACATTTTATGATTGGACGCATTTAACGTATTAGAAATAACGCGCAATAATGTTATCCTTCTATTTGATTAACAGTACTGGTGTGTGTGTGTGTGTGTGTGTGTGTGTGTGTGCGTGCGTGCGTGCGTGCGTGCGTGCGTGGTGCGTGTGTGTGTTTTGTTTGTGTATTTGTGTGAGTGTTTGTGTGTTTGTGTGTGTGTTTGTGTGTGTGTGTGTGTGTGTGTGTGTGTGTGTGTGTGTGTGTGTGTGTGTGTGTGTGTGTTGTGTGTGTTGTGTGTGTTTGGTGTGTGTATATGTGTGTATGTTTGCGTACGTTTATGTTAAAGTGTAGGTGCATAAATGAAATGCTAAGTGTATGTTAGCGTATGTCAACGAGTGTGAGTGTACATTCGTGTGTACGATGTGTCGCACAACTCAATGTTAATTATTACGAGGGAACTGATCACTGGTTTCAAGCACATATCGATTATTATGCCGCTTCATCTACTGTAAACGTCGACCTCACTGAAAGTAGACAAACATAAACAAGAACAGACTAATGATATCATATCATTGATTTATACAATTCACGTTCAAATGTACAAGTATTGTTGTTGCGAACATTGACGTGGTAGGACAAGACGAAAGAGTAGTTTCCACAGCACGTTGAATGCAGGCAAACGTTACCTTCTTTCTAACGAACACGCTATAAAACAGTGTCTGAACAACAGTGCAGCACTTGTATAGATCGGTTGAGTGTGACGAGACGAGGACGGAACATAAGGCAAACAGATGACGATGTAATTGTAGATTCTGTAGCCAGCGGCAAGAAGATAAACCGTGCAGAATGTCTACATTACGTCTCTCGCCCGCGTAGGAACGTCTTCAAGTGTAGAGATCAGTATCAGAAAACAAGCGTGTAACTACAGGATATCTAGTTTATATTATTACTGTATTTTTTAAATGACATCAAATATCCGTAGCATGTTGTATTACGTTTGGCAGCAATAAAAGCCATATTCAGTAGGGATATAAAGAACGTTGTTATCGACAATATATTATTGTTGTTAATTAGATATATGTAACTAATTATTAGTTGTTTATTACGTATGTATATGCAGACGTATATCTATATTCGGAAATGAATTAGCTGTCCCTAGAAACCATTCAGTGAAAAAGTATAAGCTTAGACCCACTCGAAAACCATTGAATGATATTTGAGTGTGTTATGGCCAAGAGTACTTGAATGGTATGTTCAAATGCCACTGGGTGTATAAATAGATGAGTGTTTTTGTAAGGGATATCACGCAGATTTGTGTTCTGAATGACCCAAGTTATAATTGATCTGGAGGAGGGTCAAATATTACGATAAAATGACCGGTCGATCACTGTGCCTCTGCTCTTTTAAATCGGCCGACGTGGCGCGTTCTTGGTCAAATTATACACATGTGCCGTGTTGACGGTTTCCAGATGACTGGCGATGCGGTGGCGGCCTCTAGCGGCGGGTGGTCGACGTGGACGTTGTGGAGCGAGTGTTCGCGATCGTGTGACGGTGGCGCCTCCTGCCAGCAGAGACAGTGTACGGGCGGGTTGCGCTGCGCCGGAGACACCATGCGGTATCGCACCTGCAACAACGACGTACGTCTACCCACTTGCGTCATTGTCTTCCGTAGCATAGAATACCTTCCAGTTTGCTTGGAAAGCTACTCAAATGAGTCTAGGCCCCAAACGTCCGATTCAAATTCGTATTGCAGCTATGTATACATAGCTGCAATACGAATTTGAATCGGACGTTTGGGGCCGGTTTGGTCGTCTGTAACTTAACGTTTAAAAAACGTCACTCGCACTAAGAGTTTTATGTGTGTACCCCGTTGTATAATACCTTCATGTTTTTGTGTACACAAAATACGTCTCTCTATAAAAAATAATATACGTTGCGTGTAAATCCTTGGAACCAAACCCAGTGGCGGCGTATCACAACGATAGGCAATATATCGTTTCCTTCCGTCCGTCCGTCCGTCCGTCCGTCCGTCCGTCCGTCCGTCCGTCCGTCCGTCCGTCCGTCCGTCCGTCCGTCCGTCCGTCCGTCCGTCCGTCCGTCCGTCCGTCCGTCCGTCCGTCCGTCCGTCCGTCCGTCCGTCCGTCCGTCCGTCCGTCCGTCCGTCCGTCCGTCCGTCCGTCCGTCCGTCCGTCCGTCCGTCCGTCCGTCCGTCCGTCCGTCCGTCCGTCCGTCCGTCCGTCCGTCCGTCCGTCCGCGTCCGTCGTCCGTCCGTCCGCCGCCCGCCGCCGCCGCCCGCCCGTCCCCCCGCCCGCCCGCCCGTCCGTCCGCCGTCCGCCCTGCCCCTGTTTCACCGAAGTATTTTCTTCATTTGATTTCTCGTTCCTCAAAATATATAAAACGACTCCGAGTTCATGCTTCTATGTCTTTTGTTGCCAAAGATATTGCGAATATTCGATTTTTGGTGATCGGTGTCGGCCATCTTGGATTTTGTAGCCACCAATGGACGAAAACAATGGAAAGAGCTTTTTATCCATAAATTTATGCTCTATTCAAGTGACAAAAATCACCATTATTCAAAATATGTATGAAAAAAGTCACAGAACCAACATTTGCTACATAACTGCGCATGCTAATACGTATGTCGTTGCCATACGTGAGGAGCTCGCTTTAACCGTCCGGTCTGCCCCGTTGTTTTGCTGCAGCCGTGTCCCGTCGGCAGTCTCGATTTCCGCAGTCAACAGTGCGCCGTACACAACGACTTGTCGTACAAGGGGCGGAAGTACAAATGGACCCCGCACGTCGAGCAGACTGACCTGTGTGCGCTGTACTGCCGGGCTAAAGGGTTCCGACTAACCGTGAAGCTTGGGCCGACAGTACTGGACGGCACACGGTGTAGGCAGCAGTCACGTGACATGTGCATCAATGGACGCTGCCGGGTACGAGTGGACAATGGCGAAACACACACACATACACTACTCACACATAAACACACGTACACGCGCACGCGCACGCGCACGCGCACGCGCACGCGCACGCGCACGCGCACGCACGCACGCGACGCACGCGACACGCGCACGCGCACGCGCACGCGCACGCACACGCACACGCTCATTCACTCAAGAAAGCAAGCAAGCAAGCAATGAATCACTCACTCACGTACTCACTCACTCACTCACTCACTCACTCACATACTATATCGAAACTGGCATTACGAGACAGACCCTGTTAGCCATTCATTGCCAAACACCTTGCCTGCAACTACCCAGCCAAGCCCGTCTAAAGCTGACACATTTGTGTCCATGATAATTAATATCCACACGATACCGCTCGTCTTAGGATACGGAAGACGTTACAGACGGAAGTTTATATGCAGACACGTAGAAGTTAATTTGTAGAACTTGTAACAAAACAAATATTTATTATAACACATATATCAGTGTATATATATAATATATATATATATATATATATATATATATATATATATATATATATATATATATAGTGTGTGTGTGTGTGTGTGTGTGTGTGTGTGTGTGTGTGTGTGTGTGTGTGTGTGTGTGTGTGTGTGTGTGTGTGTGTGTGTGTGTGTGTGTGTGTGTGTGTGTGTGTGTGTGTGTGTGTGTGTGTGTGTGTGTGTGTGTGTGTGTGTGTGTGTGTGTGTGTGTGTGTGTGTGTGTGTGTGTGTGTGTGTGTGTGTGTGTGTGTGTGTGTGTGTGTAAAGCCTATAGTAATGTTGTCTTGTACAGGTCTAAGCAACTTCCACGTATTTTTGCACAGGTCGTTGGTTGCAACGGAACACAACTATTGGATGCGTGCGGTGTGTGCGGAGGTGACGGCAGCAGTTGCACGACGCCTGTTTACTCGTGGAGACGAACGGATTACTCCGCCTGTTCCGTTGCCTGCGGTGTAGGTAACTAATGCGTCTTGATACGTGTGTAGCGATGTGGTTTCACCAGCAATCAGTTGTACATTGATGTAGGGTCATAAAATAACACCGAATTCACCAGAGTGAGAGTGACGGGAGAAAGAAAGAAAGATGATGAGAGGGGAAGGAGGGAGGGGAAAGGGAAAGAGAGAGGCACACTTACAGACAGTCAGTCGGTCGGTCGGTCGGTCGGTCGGTCGGTCGGTCGGTCGGTCGGTCGGTCGGTCGGTCGGTCGGTCGGTCGGTCGGTCGGTCGGTCCGGTCGGTCGGTCGGTCGGTCGGTCGGTCGGTCGGTCGGTCGGTCGGTCGGTCGGTCGGTCGGTCGGTCGGTCGGTCGGTCGGTCGGTCGGTCGGTCGGTCGGTCGGTCGGTCGGTCGGTCGGTCGGTCGGTCGGTCGGTCGGTCGGTCGGTCGGTCGGTCGGTCGGTCGGTCGGTCGGTCGGTCGGTCGGTCGGTCGGTCGGTCGGTCGGTCGGTCGGTCGGTCGGTCGGTCGGTCGGTCGGTCGGTCGGTCGGTCGGTCGGTCGGACGGACGGTCAGACAGACAGACAGACAGACATACATACATACATACATACATACATACACACACACACATACATACATACATACATACATACATACATACATACATACATACTTACATACTTACATGCTTACATGCATACATACATACATCATACATACGTACATACGTACGTACGTACGTACGTACGTACGTACGTACGTACGTACGTACATGCAGAGACAGGCAGACAGACAGACAGACAGACAGACAGACAGACAGATAATAAGAGAGAGCGAGGGGGGAGGGGTATGTACATATTTTTGAAAAAGCTCACTCAACGGACACACGTACACGCTAACACACGGGTGGAATCGGAGAAATGGAGACGTTGACAAGGGGAGAGGGAGAGATGGGGAAATGGGAGGTCCCAGGAGCAACAGGGAGAGGGAGACGGCGAGGAGAGAAAGAGATAATGTAAGTGAACTTTGCTAAGGAGTGATTCCGTGGTTATTTGTTCTCTGTACGTGTAAAACCTCGGGCAAGTTTGTTCTCTCTACATTGCTCCAGTTCACTCAGCTGTATGAATGAGCACCTGGCTGTTTTGTGTAAGAATAGTCTACGCGCATTAATTGCAGCGTGGCTGTATGCTTCCCATAAAAGCCAAGATAGTGTACAATTTAACTGGTCTGCCAGCGAGTAAAGTGTGGAGCACCGAGCAATCCTGGTAGTTGAATGTTGCGGTATATAAAAACTTACTTTTTACGTGTGCGTGTGTGCGCGTGTGCGCGTGTGCGCGTGTGCGCGTGTGCGCGTGTGCGCGTGTGCGCGTGTGCGCGCGCGTATGCGTGCGTGTGTGCGTGTGTGCGTGAGTGTACGTGCGGCAGGTGCGTGTGTGAGTTTTAGCATGTACGCAATGCATCCAAAACACTGCCGTTGTGTACGTCCGTGCAAGGTGCAACCCTAGGACAGAGTAATTATTCCACAGTTATGTTGTATTGCTAGTTCATTACTAGTCACGCCACGCTGAATAAACCATCTGGTTTCTTCGTTAACAGGTGAACAACACACAATGGTTTACTGCGAAGAAACACAAAGCCAACAAAGGGTCGATGAAACGTATTGTAGCAAGAAAAAGCCACTGGTGAAAACGAGAACTTGTCACATCATCGAGTGTGAGGCAACGTTAGTAGCTAACTTCACGTAAACAACTGTTAGTAAAGCACCGTAAAGCACCGTAGTCCTGGTGACGCGAATATAAACACGCAAATGAATTACTATTATTACCAAACATTTCCCAGGATAGTTCTTTTCCAATCAATGGTTTTCATTTTTCATATCCAAATTGAAAATCTTTAATATTGTTTTACCTGTGGAGGCTTCAGTACTAATGACGTCATTCGTCAATAGTACTCACATTTATGGTGGCAAAATAAGATAGTTATATTAGCTGAAGAACGAAACAAAAGTAAGATTAATATTAAGCTCAAATTAAAGGTCAGGTACAGAAATGGCGAACAAAACAGTGGAGCCACCTGACGGACAGAAATAAATTAAACTGGCAATCATTTCAAAAACGTCTGTTAGCAAAATTAACACATTGAATTTACTCTCTGACATATTTCTTTATAGTGGCCTATAGAAGCTATGGTTAGTTTTTGTTTGTTGACGTGTTGCCTTACATTCCCTGACAGATGGATCACTAGTGATTATTCGCCGTGCTCCAAGACTTGTGGCACAGGCAGCGCCACTCGTCACGTCTACTGTGTGCGCCCCCTACCGGATAGTGATGCATTCAAGAGAACACCAGATAGCCTCTGCATGAAGCCGAAGCCAGATACAAGAAAAACGTGCAACCCCCAGCCCTGCCCGATCTGGTTCGCTGGAGCGTGGTCACCGGTAGGTCGAGTGGCACCCGCCAGAGGCGCTGTAATCATACATATGCAAACAGGAATTTTACAATAATATTATAAATGGGGTGCAGGTCGAGTGGCACCCGCCAGAGGCGCTGCAACATTACATACGCATACAGGAATTTTACAATAATATTATAAATGGGATGCACTGGATATTTTCGTGATCCGCGAATATTTCCGCGTCAAACGTGAGAGATCTTTCTAATCCCTGTGATTCGCGATCGGGAGCTACAACGTGAAGCGTCATTTAAAATATATTTTACTTGAGAACCATGATTGAGGTGTCACTTTCTTCGTGAAACTGACGACGGATGACTACAAATGTCAATCGCTATTTCGCCGATTTCTGCTCACAAAATAATTGTGTTTCTTTACCATCAATCCTTTAAAAGGTAAATACGTTAAACAATGAATAGATAAAATTAAATAAGGTTATAAATTAGATAAGTGTAATAAAACTGTGGTATAACATAAAATAATGAGCAATATATCTGACTGTATAATAGATAAGCATTTATACATGTTGAGAAACACGATTTGAAAACAAAAATAAAACAGTTAATGAACAAAATAAATAAATTGATAATCTGTATAAACAAATTAATAACTTGAAAAAATAATAATAAACATATATGCAAGACATGATATATGTCTTACTCGTTTACTGTGTACAGTTTTGTGAGAAAAACAAACAAACCCAGCGACGGCCCTGTCTGACACACCACCCAACTGGTCGTGTTGCAGTGCTCCGTGTCCTGTGGGTCGGGACAACAGAGTCGGGGAGTCTTCTGTCGTCGTACGAGACTCCACGACTGCTCTCCGACCGACCGCCCGATCACCGACAGACGTTGTAGCGTCGACGTCGTCTGTCCTAAAGAGAACCGTAAGTAGTACAACGTATTTTCCGTATCGTCTGTCCTAAAGAGAACTGTAAGTAGTACAACGTCTTGTCCGTATCGTCTGTCCTAAAGAGAACCGTAAGTGGTACAACGTCTTGTCCGTGTCGTCTCTCAAAAAGAGACACCGTAAGTAGTATAGCGTCTTGTCCGTGTCGTCTGTTCTAAAGAGAACCGTAAGTTGTACAACGTCTTGTCCGTGTCGTCTCTCAAAAAGAGACACCGTAAGTAGTATAGCGTCTTGTCCGTGTCGTCTGTTCTAAAGAGAACCGTAAGTGGTACAACGTCTTGTCCGTGTCGTCTGTCAAAAAGAGACACCGTAAGTAGTACAACGTCTTATCCGTACCGTCTGTCCTAAAGAGAACCGTAAGTAGTACAACGTCTTGTCCGTATCGTCTGTCCTAAAGAGAACCGTAAGTAGTATAGCGTCTTGTCAGTATCATATGTTCTAAAGAGAACCGTAAGTCGTACAACGTCTTGTCCGTATCGTCTGTCCTAAAGAGAACCGTAAGTAGTATAGCGTCTTGTTCGTATCGTCTGTTCTAAAGAGAACCGTAAGTGGTACAACGTCTTGTCCGTACCGTCTGTCCTAAAGAGAACAGTAAGTCGTATAACGTCTTGTTCTTAGCGTCTGTTTTAAAGAAGAGAACCGTAAGTGGTATAACATCTTGTCCGTGTCGTCTGTCCTAAAGAGAACCGTAAGTAGTACAACGTCTTGTCCGTATCGTCTGTTCTAAAGAGAACCGTAAGTGGTACAACGTCTTGTCCGTATCGTCTGTCCTAAAGAGAACCGTAAGTAGTACAACGTATTGACAGTATCGTTTGTTCTAAAGAGAACCGTAAGTAGTACAACGTCTTGTCCGTATCGTCTGTCCTAAAGAGAACCGTAAGTAGTATAGCGTCTTGTCAGTATCGTCTGTTCTAAAGAGAACCGTAAGTCGTACAACGTCTTGTTCGTATCGTCTGTTCTAAAGAGAACCGTAAGTGGAACAACGTCTTGTCCGTATCGTCTGTTCTAAAAAGAACTGGAAATGGTTCCTCTTTTTGGAAAATCACGACCCATTGGATGTGCCATGCATGAACAGATCCGAATGTGTACGCTTAGAATAACGCGGCAGAAGAACTTGTTACTACGTGCTCTTCGTTCAATCCGAGTGGTTGTTACATCTATCAATTGCATGGTTCGAAGGTGGTGATTGGTCATTTTTTGGTAACCGTAATCAGTAAGGATGTATGATCACATTAGCTAAACGGATTGATAACACATTGCACATCTTGCACACTTGGCTCACCGATGCATTAATTGTTATCGTACGACGTTATAACGACGTTATTAGTCGTACGATAAGGCAACATGTATGCTGTATCTTATGCATGGCGATACATCAGTGTTGTTCGTACTAGTCCTACCTTACTGTGTTATACGTTTCGGAAGGTTCTACAAGGCCTCTTCATAAATCAGCAGCTAATCGTGTATTGAACATTATTGAGGTGGCACAAGAGATATTGGTAAACCACTCGGCTCTAGCGTATGTTCTGAAGTTGACCATTTATTTTGTAGAAGAGTTGAAGCAGTTTGAGCCTGGTAAGTGATTGTCAAAGCCGACAAGTCTGAATGTTGCTTACTATTTTGCAATTTGCGTGTCGTTTTGTGCTTCGTTTGTGAATATGCTGTATTTGTTTTAATTTCGCTTACGAGTTTTGGTCCGACGCCTGCTGGTTTTGCAATTTGTTTCCGATATTGTGCCAGTTTGATCCGACTGTTGGGTTTTATGCGAGTTTCGTTCGATTCCATGTAGGCCCATTTTTGCTAGTTTCGTTCGATTGTTACTTCTTCCGCAAGTAGTTTCAAATTCGTAGTTCTGCTTGTGTGATATGGTTGCTTGTCTGTTCATTTAAAGAGATTCGGGCATTTATGCGAATTTAGCTACCCATGCGTCTATGTTATCGTTTTCAGACATTGGCTTCTTCAGGTTTTGGTCGACTCGACGTAGATATTATGGTCATTTTGGTTTGGGTTTGGTTAAAACCAGGGTGCCAGTTCCTAGGTTTTATCATTTTTTTATTTAGCATTACCTTATTCTGACTACCACGTGCATGTTGACGGTTCACTACCTGCCAAGTTGTGTTTAGTTTCTTTAATAAGCCCAGAACAATGTTCGCAATTTGAAGAATCCGTAAAAAAAACATCCAGTTTCCAAACATTTTTTAAAGAAATAATCCTAGGACGAGCAGAGTTAACCGCAGTACCCTTTGATGTTTAACTTTCCCACGTTCTAGACAACACACTTCCCGTTACAAGTTACTGCTCGGCCAATTCTGGGCAGAGGAGCTGGCAACTTCCCTTTAAATGATGTGAATGGTGCTTCCAGACAATGAGCCTGCGGGAGAAAAAGTCCAGAAAGAGAGACTGACCGTAACGTTTGACCGGTCTCGATCGCCGGAGTTGGACGAAGAGCGAGACTTGAGTCAACTAGTCCACCCCGAGAAGTCGATGTTACTAGAACAAGTCGGAGGAGATCGAGATGATACTGAAGACCAGGGACAGTAAGTCGCTTCAGCATCTACATGTCCACCTTGTCTCATCTGCTTCGTCGTCTTTTCATCTCTGTCTTCCCCTTGCTTGCTTA
>JAODUO010000547.1:35000-40000 GCA_025642075.2 Ridgeia piscesae
GAAGAAGACGTGCAACGACATCCCATGTCCACCTCGGTGAGTTGCCTTCACACGTGTTGCTCTCCTGCTGGTTTCCAACTAGTTTTATCTTTTGCTGTTGTTCTCCGTTCTCCTCCCACTCTTTCCAGATCTCTCTCAACGCATCCTCCCATCACATTCTCGGTCTTCCTCACCTCATTTCCACTCTATTGTCTGGACATCTGATCCATTTCTACTTACTCCTCTCTAATTTCTTCTTAACACTTTCCTGCACTCCAACATCTACTCTCAGTTTGTCAATTCTTCTCTTATCTGCTCTTTTAACTCGCACGACTATTCTTATCCAGTTGTTTTCGAAAAGCTGCATCTTCGCCTGTTGTTTCCATATTAGTGCCATCGTCTCTAGGCCACACTTGTATGTCGGGGTAACACACAAGCGGAGCACGTTGTCTTTAAGTTTATGAGCTATCCGACAAAGCAAGGGTTTTAATTTTGTATTTGCGATCCGATGACAATATAGTGATGATTATGTCTAATTTTGAAGATTATGTGTAATTATACACCAGTACTATTCTGTGAACGCATGGCTACTGGCTCAAACACACCTGTACAGTTCAGCCAAAGCAGGGATACCGCCGTATGGTGGCGCTTCCATTGGCGAACACATCGTTTTCCGTCGCTTAGATAACATTAGAGACATCCATAAAACTGAAATCAAAGGTGTACGAGGTCACCATTAGACCAGCGCTAACACGTGGGAGTGAATGTTGGGCAATGAAAACTAACAACAAGGGAAAATTCCCAACACAGAGATGAGGATGTTCCGTGGGTTCCTTGGAGTATCAAGGCTGGAGCACACCCGGAGTTAGGAACTCGACGAGGTCATGTGTAGTGCATGGATCCCTGCGATGGTTCGGGCACGTACAAAGACGGGAGGAGAACAGCGTCGTCCCAGAGTTATGACCTTGGCGCTACCGGATGTCAGACGACGGGGACGCACAATGAAGACATGGAAACAGCTGATCTGAGAGGACAAGAGGGTGGTAGGGATATGACCCTAGATCGCACGGAGTGGAGGAGGACTAGACCGACTCCTTATAGGTAGGGACAAGGGCCTCGAAGGTGAGCAAGATACGACTAGAAACGTTGTCACTAATGCGCCGTTACCCGGATGTTGTGCAGGTGGCGTATTGGCGACTACGGCGCATGTTCGGTGGACTGCGGGGGCGGGAACCAGTCGCGCCCCGTCGAGTGCGTGCAGGAGACGGGGAGGGCGCCGGGGGGAAACGTCACCGTGGCCGTGCTAGAGGACGACGCTGGGTGTCCGTCCCCACCGCCCCTCGACTCGCGGCCATGTAACGTCGTCGACTGTCCGGCACGGTGGACCATCAGCGACTGGTCCCAGGTAGGTCGTACGTACACACACGCACACACACGCACACACACGCACACACACGCACACGCACATACGCACACATGCACACACACACACGCACACACACACACACGCACACACACGCACACACCACACACACGCACACACGCACACACACACACGCACACACGCACACACGCACACACGCACACACGCACACACGCACACACGCACACACGCACACACGCACACACGCACACACGCACACACGCACACACGCACACACGCACACACGCACGCACCCACACGCGCACACGCACACACACACACGCGCGCATACGCACATTCGCACATACGCACCCACGCGCACACGCGGACACGCACACGCACACGCACACGCACACGCGCACGCACACGCACACACACACACACACACACACACAAGCACACGCATGCACTAACATAAACCATGTAAAACACGCACTAACGTATGCACCAGTAAGTACGCACGCATACTTACACATACATGCATACATACATATGTTAAGGGACATGTGGTCGTTTTTGTCTAGAGACAACTGGTGTCTGTTTTGCAGTATTAGGAGATGTGTGCCCGTCTTTGTTTAGAGAATGCTGTCCCACTTTGCAGTATTCAGAGAGGTGTTGTCGTTTTTGTCTAGAGACTGGTGTCTCGTGTTGCAGTGTTCAGAGACATGCGATCGTCTTTGTTTAGAGACTGATGTCCCGTTTTGCAGTGTTCAGAGACGTGTGGACCGGGACTTCAGACCCGCAGCGTAGCCTGTCAACAGACGCTGAAGAACGGCACAGTCCACCACGCCGCCGGTTGCTCTACGCCGGAGCCCCTCTCTCGCCAACCGTGCGTCATCACCCCCACCTGCCCGGCTGTCGTCTCACCGGCCGCCATCAAGCTGAGCACCAGCGTGCTCGAGTTCGTCCAGATGCGGTCCCGCTCCCGCGTCCTTATCATGGCCGAGGGCCGCGCGACCATATCCCCAGGCACGAACATCTTCGTGCGTTGCCGGGTTAGTGCATGTTATTTTTAATATTTGTTCACTTGTGAAAGTCCTAAATGACTAAAAAAGCTGTTTCCATTTTTTTCGTGGAAAAATTCAAGATGGCCGCGACCGGTTACTACCAAGACGTATAATAGTTGAATTTGGAAATAGACGGCATAGATACTTGAAATCGGAGTCGTTTTATATGTTTTGATGAGTGAAGAATCCAATGCAACTGTTACATTGATGAAAGAAATGAAAGCAAAGCTATACCAGCCATATATGTGTAAAATGACCGTAATATATATATATATATATATATATATATATATATATATATATATATATATATATATATATATATATATATATATGTATATATTACGATCATGTGTGTGTGTGTGTGTGTGTGTGTGTGTGTGTTGTGTGTGTGTGTTGTTTGTGTGTTTGTATGTTTGTTGTTGTGTGTGTGTTTGTGTGTTGTGTGTGTGTGTGTGTGTGTGTGTGTGTGTGTGTGTGTGTGTGTTGTGTGTGTTGTGTGTGTGTGTGTGTGTGTGTGTGTGTGTTGTGTGTGTGTGTGTGTGTGTGTGTGTGTGTGTGTGTGTGTGTGTGTGTGTGTGTGTGTGTGTGTGTGTGTGTGTGTGTGTGTGTGTGTGTGTGTGTGTGTGTGTGTGTGTGTGTGTGAACAGCAAATTTTGGATGTAAAACATAATTTCCTGTCACGTCTGTTGTTCTCGTTCGAAGGAGTATTAAAACGCAAATCAAGCAGTACCAAATAGATTTAACAGCTTCATTTTTGATGGATATGACCAATGTACTAATCGGTTGTTTTCGATTATACATTCTGCCGGATTTTTAGGTGAAGAGAACGGCCAGAACGCGGATAGAATGGCGAAAAGACGGCGAACTGGTGACACGCAGAGGCCGTGTGCGATCGACGAAGAAGGGTGACCTGCTAATCCGGAAGTCCCGCTACGGCGACAGCGGAGTCTACTGCTGTAGAGTCGGTGGCCACAACAGCAGCGTCACGCTGTCGTTCCACAGTCTACAGGAAGCGTACGACAAGTATCGCGTCCGGAAGCGCGTCATCGGCGTGTATCGCGGCTTCTACAAGCGCCTGGCGCGGCGGGATCGGCACGAGAAGGTGCGCAACAGGAAGATACAGACGTTTGGTCAGATCGTCCGCCGCTACAGCGTGGCGGTACTGCCGCTGTTCTTCGCAGAGTCGCCGTGGTCGGCTTGTTCTCGGAGCTGTGGAGGCGCCGGACTTCAGAGCAGGCGTATCACGTGCGAACTGCTCATGCGCAAGTACTACTTCGTTGTCGACGACGGATACTGCTACCGACGCGGTCTGCACAAGTCACTCGAGACGAAGGACTGTGGGTTCGAGGACTGCTCCCATTGGGACACAGGGACGTGGTCGCGGGTAAGTCTACTTCGGGACCTGTGCCTTCTTGGAGGTACTTTCTGGGTTACGGGTAAGTGATCCTCTTGGAGGTACGTTCTGGGTTACAGGGTAAGTGATCCTCTTGGAGGTAAATTCTGGGTTAGGGGTAAGTGATCCTCTTGGAGGTACTTTCTGGGTTACGGGTAAGTGATCCTCTTGGAGGTACTTTCTGGGTTACGGGTAAGTGATCCTCTTGGAGGTACTTTCTGGGTTACGGGTAAGTGATCTTCTTGGGGTACTTACTGGGTTACGGGTAAGTGATCTTCTTGGGGTACTTACTGGGTTACGGGTAAGTGATCCTCTTGGAGGTACTTTCTGGGTTACGGGTAAGTGATCCTCTTGGAGGTACTTTCTGGGTTACGGGTAAGTGATCCTCTTGGAGGTACTTTCGTAGTTACGGGTAAGTGATCCTCTTGAGGTACTTTCTGTGTTACGGGTAAGTGATCTCTTGAGGTACTTTCTGGGTTACGGGTAAGTGATCCTTTTAGAGGTACTTACTGGGTTACGGGTAAGTGACCCTCTTGGAGGTACTTTCTGGGTTACGGGTAAGTGATCCTCTTGAGGTACTTTCTGGGTTACGGGTAAGTGATCTCTTGAGGTACTTTCTGGGTTACGGGTAAGTGATCCTTTTGGAGGTACTTACTGGGTTACGGGTAAGTGACCCTCTTGGAGGTACTTTCTGGGTTACGGGTAAGTGATCCTCTTGGCGGTACTTTCTGGGTTCGGGGTAAGTGATCCTTTTGGAGGTACTTACTGAGTTACGGGTAAGTAATCCTTTTGTCATCGTCATCGTCATCGTCATCGTCATCGTCATCGTCATCGTCATCGTCATCGTCATCGTCATCGTCATCGTCATCGTCTTCGTCATCTTCATCGTCATTGTCACCATCATCCTCATCATCATGACGTCGCCATCATGACGATGACGATCATCACACATCATGCATCGCACATCGCGCACAACGCATATCACACATCACACATCACACATCACACATCACACATCACACATCACACATCACACATCACACATCACACATCGCACATCGCACATCGCACATCGCACATCGCACATCGCACATCGCACATCGCACATCGCACTTCGCACATCGCACATTCGCACATCGCACATCGCACATCGCACATCGCACATGCACACATCACACATCACACTTCACACTTC
>JAODUO010000547.1:45000-50000 GCA_025642075.2 Ridgeia piscesae
CACACACACACACACACACACACACACACACACACACCACACACACACACACACACACACACACACACACACACCACACACACACACACACACACACACACACACTCACACACACACACACACACACACACTCACACACACACACTCACACACCACACACACACACACACCACACACTACACACACACCCCACACACACACCACCACACACACCCCACACACACACACACACACACACATCACACACACACACACTCACACACACACACACATCACACACACACACACTCACACACACCCCACACACACACACACACACACACACACTCACACACACACACACACACACACTCACACACACACACACACACACTCACACACACACACACACACACACACACACACACACATCACACACACACACACACACACACTACACACACACACACTCACACACACACACACTCACACACACACACACATCACACACACACACACACACACACTCACACACACACACACACACACACACACACACACTCACAAACACACACACACACACTCACACACACACACACACACTCACACACACACACACACACACACACACACACACACACACACACACACACACACACACTCACACACACACACACACACACACACACACACACACACACACACACCACACACACACACACACCACTCACACACACACACACACACACACACACACACACACACACACACACACACACACACACACACACACACACACACACACACACACACAGTGCGAGACTCTCTAGGTCTCCCACTTGATGTCGTTGTTTCACTTACATCTGTCTATACACATCCGCATCCTTTGAGCATTGCCATAATGATGACCTTCCAATTAATGGTGCCATAAAACACAACCATAGTTATTTTCAGTTATTTAATGGTAATTGTGTGGCCTGTCAATTATTCTCCAAAGAACGTTGTCGTTGTTGCTTGGAGTAATGACGCTATGATGCAGACAATTTCTCGAATTGTGTGCACAATCTACTTGCATGTACAACTACATTCATCCCATCGTTACCAGAAGACCCGCGTCACGGGCTAAATAACTTTGTAGTAACGATAACACATACACAGAAACAAATTAACAAGTAATTTATTGTAACAACATTTAATTGCAATTACATAAAATCCACCTTTCAAGTTCCTGTATATACAAAATATACACTATGTACACATTACAGAAATATATGTTGCACGTAATACTAATATCTTCAGTGGTAGTGAGAATAATAAATAGAGTGTATATAAAAAGACACGTACATCATATTCTAATGTACGTTTATCTATTCACACTGTCGCGAAAACATGGTCCTCATAATGTACCTTTTTGGGGTCAGCCAATGATTGCAACAATGTTGTTGAAGAATCATAATTATCAACAAATGTTGCCGACCGTTCGCAGCTTACAACAGTGAACTAGACGAGTGGAAAGCATTTGTAAAGTAGCAAATTGTCTAAGACTGTCTAAGACGCTTTATTTTACACTGTCTGTTAGTCGGTCTAATGAAATGTGTTAACATAGCAGTAAATGTGTTGGCTTCATGCGACACGTGACACAACTAAACAACGTGAACTGATCGACCAAAGACAATCAGAATCACGAACGGGAAAGTGATTGCTTGTTTCGTGCGTTGAAAGAGAACGTGTCGGACTCTATTGAACATCATAACACGAGACACAAACCACCGTACCGGTTGACATGTCTGTAGCGGTCAGTAAACGAATGCAACAATGACTGTATTGACGTCACGACATTAACGTACCTCCAACACTACTGACGAACGTACATTCTATGAATGCGACAGCCTCTAAACGTACATTGTTTATACACTATACACGTGTTTAGACTCTAAATATAAATAACAACAGAAGTACGGCAGGCAGCACCGACGCACATGTACACGAGTATTTAACCCAGCAAATAGTCAAGTTGCAATAACGTTTCACCATTGATGCGACAGTCGCCATTGCACAAACGTCTTCACTGTCTCCTCTGCGGTGCGTACCCAAATTGGTAGCACCGGCGTTGTTACAATTACACTGTGCTGTAACATCCGTAACACGGTCTTCAGAATAAGACCTCGTTATAAAGGCAATCTCATTGTGTCGTCTATATAGCAAGACAGAACCCAACGTGTCAGCACGACACGGATTCTGTGCGCGATCACCGGCAGATCCACTCTGTCAATCCATCGCGTATTTTATTGCAGTTTACATGCCCCGGCCAGACACAGGAACAACACATCGATGTTTCGTACAAAACGTCCGTGAAACGGAGACACTCTTCTCACAGTTCGTCCCACATGCGTTTATTCTGTCACTATGGCGAACTACATTTCATTATAACACCGACCCGCAATTTGTGGAAAGTATTCAGCCACGCTGTGTTGGCAATTCACCCACATGCACCCGCCACTATATCACACACTGTCCTATACAGTCGGTGGCCTGATGCAACGTGGAGCGAACGAAACTATCTAAAGATAGGACAACAGCTAGAGCATTCTACACCCGCAAATTCGTGTAGCATCGTCAAACCGTTGTCATCGTTCCGACCGCTGTTGACAATGTTGTCATTTTCGAGCGCATGCAGACATTTTCGGTTCTCGCCAACTCAAGCACCACCTGGCGAATCAACGTCGAACTTGCCGTTATAAACATAGTGACCTGCCACCGACATCAGCTTCATACGTGTTAAATGAAATTTGTCCCGTGTGTAGTCGTCACACATCGATGTGTTGTGATCTCGCCCTGGTGTCACGTGATCGTCTTCGAACGTGTTTCTTGGCCAGTTTCAGATATTTGCTGTCGAGAAGAGTGAACTTGCAGGAGAGACAACACTCTGTACGGTACTGGCGCAGGTGACAGAGGCGCAACATAGGAATAAGACTGCAGTAGCTCGATTCGTCTTGGCAAACTGAAACCGAAACCGAAACCTCCGTTAAACAAACCGAAACATTGATAGGAATACAACCAGCAATGTCCGTTATGTAAACATTTCAAATTCCAAAGAAAAACAGAACGGGTAAGTTGTACGTTACCTGTTTGTGAACGGGTAAGTTGTACGTTACCTGTTTGTGAACGGGTAAGTTGTAAGCTACCTGTTTGTGAACGGGTAAGTTGTACGTTACCTGTTTGTGAGCGGATAAGTTGTAAGCTACCTGTTTGTGAACGGGTAAGTTGTACGTTACCTGTTTGTGAGCGGATAAGTTGTAAGCTACCTGTTTGTGAACGGGTAAGTTGTACGTTACCTGTTTGTGAGCGGATAAGTTGTAAGCTACCTGTTTGTGAACGGGTAAGTTGTACGTTACCTGTTTGTGAGCGGATAAGTTGTAAGCTACCTGTTTGTGAACGGGTAAGTTGTAAGCTACCTGTTTGTGAACGGGTAAGTTGTACGTTACCTGTTTGTGAACGGGTAAGTTGTAAGCTACCTGTTTGTGAACGGGTAAGTTGTACGTTACCTGTTTGTGAACGGATAAGTTGTACGCTACCTGTTTGTGAGCGGGTAAGTTGTAAGCTACCTGTTTGTGAACGGGTAAGTTATACGCTACCTGTTTGTGAACGGGTAAGCTGTACGTTATCTGTTTGTGAGCGGATAAGTTGTAAGCTACCTGTTTGTGAACGGGTAAGTTCTACGTTACCTGTTTGTGAGCGGGTAAGTTGTACGTTATCTGTTTGTGAGCGGGTAAGCTGTACGTTACCTGTTTGTGAGCGGGTAATTTCTACATTATCTGCTTGTGAGCGGGTGAGTTGTACGTTACCTTTTGTGAGCGGTAAGGCTGTAGTACCTGTTTGTGAACAGGGCAAGCTTGTGCACCTGTCTGGACACGCGGTATGTAACCGTCACACTGTTCCGTGAACGGCGTAGTTGTACACAACACTGTTGGCCCGGGTGAACCCTTGCCGCCACACGTCCGCGAACACTGGAACACAACACATGCCCGTGAACACCAGAACACAACACTGCCCGTGAACACCAGAACACAACACTGCCCGTGAACACCAGAACACAACACTGCCCGTGAACACCAGAACACAACACTGCCCGTGAACACCAGAACACAACACTTGCCCGTGAACACCAGAACACAACACTTGCCCGTGAACACCAGAACACAACATTTTGCCCGTGAACACCAGAAATGCTACAACACTTGCCCGTGAACACCAGAACACAACACTTGCCCGTGATCACCAGAACACAACACTGGCCCGTGAACACCAGAACACAACACTTGCCCGTGAACACCAGAACACAACACTTGCCCGTGATCACCAGAACACAACACTTGCCCGTGAACACCAGAACACAACACGTGCCCGTGAACACCAGAACACAACACTTGCCCGTGACACCAGAACACAACACTTGCCCGTGAACACCGGAACACAACACATGCCCGTGAACACCAGAACACAACACTTGCCCGTGAACACCAGAACACAACACTTGCCCGTGAACACCAGAACACAACACTTGCCCGTGAACACCAGAACACAACACTTGCCCGTGAACACCAGAACACAACACTTGCCCGTGAACACCAGAACACAACACTTGCCCGTGAACACCAGAACACAACACTTGCCCGTGAACACCAGAACACAACACTGGCCCGTGAACACCAGAACACAACACTTGCCCGTGAACACCAGAACACAACACTTGCCCGTGAACACCAGAACACAACACTTGCCCGTGATTACCAGAACACAACACTTGCCCGTGAACACCAGAACACAACACATGCCCGTGAACACCAGAACGCAACATATGCCCGTGAACACCAGAACACAACACATGCCCGTGAACACCAGAACACAACATATGCCCGTGAACACCAAAACACAACACTTGCCCGTGAACACCAGAACACAACACTTGCCCGTGAACACCAGAACACAACACTTGCCCGTGAACACCAGAACACAACACT
>JAODUO010000547.1:55000-80000 GCA_025642075.2 Ridgeia piscesae
CGCGACGTACTCCAATCGCTTCTGGAACTTCTCATTCGCCTCCTCGTACGAGTGGAACGTCACGTCGATGTCTGACGTCAGATTTCCGGCGACGCATGTGTATAAGCCGGCGTCTTTAGTGCGACTGCGCCGGATGTGGAGTACTCCGTTACGTGCCTTGATGCGACCCTTCGACCGGATGTACTTGCCCTTGTGGCGCCACCGAACGTTGCGGCGGGAGAACCGCTTAACATTGCAGCGGACTGACACGACAGTGCCGGGGAAGAAGATGCCGCGACCGCCCACGAGCACCTGGACCTTCTTCTGCGGCTTCAACTGGACGTAGGTGGACCGGTCAACGACGATGTGACGTGACGGACGTCGAGGGGCCACTGTTGGACAAGGCTCCCGACTGCAGGTCTCTCTCGTCGCCGGCGTCGTGCTGCGGTTGCACGCCGAAAGGGGGCGCTCGATGCTCGACTTCGTCTTGTGTAGCAGCTGCCGACAGCGGAGACTGCGCGTGCGCACTCCGTCGCCACACGTGACCGAGCACTGCAAGGAGCGGCAGCGAGTAATTACAACCTGAGCTAATCCATCCGAGATGGGGCTCTTAAACACACAGCGCCCTCACACGGATGGTGTAAAAACTTAAAACAGACACCGTGCTAAACAACGAGACGTCCGAGATTGAGCGAGATCTATGCGAGTTTGGTTCCACGGGGGAGGGGCGCCCCAGCTCCTATCTAATAGCTCTGTTAGAAAAGATGACTTATGTTATACGTTTGTACACTCACTGGGCGTGGACCCAGGACAAATTGTCATATTTCAGGATTCCTCATCACCACTGTGCATTATATTTTATGTGATTTATTACCGGTACATTGAAATCTAATTTCCACCGATAATTGTTGGCATATATTATTCTAACGATACATCACTGTTATCATTATTATCATTATTATCATTATTATCATTATTATCATTATTATCATTATTATCATTATTATCATTATTATCATTATTATCATTATTATCATTATTATCATCATTATCATCATCATCACCATTAATGTCATCACCATTAATGTCATCAGTATCAGTATCAGTATCAGTATCAGTATCAGTATCAGTATCAGTATCAGTATCAGTATCAGTATCAGTATCAGTATCAGCATCAGCATCAGCATCAGCATCAGCATCAGCATCATTATCATATTATCATTATCATTATTATCATTATCATCATCATCATTATCATTATATGATATCACGTATTGCGGGGAAACGTTGTGTGATAATCAGCCACGCGTGACGTACCTCTGACCACTCGTCCGGGTGCCACTCTGGTGAGCAGTCGACCATCCCACAGGGCTTCCTGTTGGTCGGCGCAGGCGGCGGACAGATGGCGTCAGGCAGGATGGCGAACTTGTCACTGCCCAAGACGCCCTGGACACACTGGACTGTCCGGATGCGGACACCGCCTCCACACGACACGGAGCACAAGCCGTACTCGAACGCGTGCCACCTGCAGAGTAGGGACACGTGACATGGGTGAGGACACGTGACATGGGTGAGGACACGTGACATGGGTGAGAACACGAATAACGAGTGGTGACGCAAACAACGGATTGTGTCTGGATGAACAATGACGACGAAGTCACGGACGAATGATGAAGAAACGAAGAACGAATCGTGATGAACAAACGAAGAACAAAGACAAGAAAAATTAACCACGAAGATATGAGTAACAAGTTATGATGACAAACAATAACTGATGATGACACGTACAACGCAGGACACCAACCACGTACGACAGATACAGGAACAACAACTGACGGACACAACAATAAACGAAGAACACACGAAGGAAGAAAGACTAAGAACTACGAACGATACCGATTCAAACAACACACGACGAAGACTCGAACAACGGACTTTGACGACACGAACGAACGACGAACGAACACTGATGACACGATCATCGAACAATAAACATCAACAAAACAAACAACGATGAAGACACGAACAACGAACATTGACGACTCGACGACCAACGTACCTTGGCGGACACGGGCCGCTGTTACACTTGCGGGTGGGGAGCGCCGGCTTGGCTACCGTCTCACAGTACTCGTGCAGGACAGGACGATAGTCGCGAACGTTGACGCATGTGAACAGCGGATATCTGACACCTGTCACAGTCACCAGTTTACAGGTAACATTCCATATGAGTGACAGTAACAGGAACGTTAACGTATTTAACCAATATTAGACCAGGTGGGTTCAAATGTTCAGTAACTGTCTCATGTTCACTTTAGTAACGTTGTGTGACTACAATATAAGTGATGATGAAGGAAGTGATTATGAAAATGATGGTTTAGATGTCAATGATGTCGACGACAATGATGATGTGATGATGATGGTGATGATGTGACGATGACGATGACGATGACGATGACGATGACGATGACGATGACGATGACGATGACGATGACGATGACGATGACGATGACGATGACGATGACGATCGACTACGACTACTACGACGGCGACTACGACTACGACTACGACTACGACTACGACTACGACTACGACGACGACGACGACGACGACGACGACGACGACGACGACGACGACGACGACGACGACGACGACGACGACGACGACGACGACGACGACGACGACGACGACGACCGATGATAATAACGACGACGACTATGTTGATACTAACTATGATAACAATGACAATGAAAACATGTATGACAATGACTACTATGGTGGTGACGAAAAAATACTCGCGAGGGACGTAAACATGCGTCCGACTGTCTCTCTTCGACTACAAGTCACCAGTAGTTCTCACCTCCGGCGCACGAGGCGCTGCAGCTGCCGTATCCCGAGAAGCGCCACGTGAAGGCATCGGGGGTGGGGCGGGCGGCTCGACACACCCCCACGTTACACGTGGTCGTGTCACGTGGTCTCGGATCTACCAACACAGCAAGCATAAACATAACGTTAAAATGAATATTTGTCGCGGGCAAGGAAAGACATCCCGCACAGTGGGGCAGGAAACGGGAGATCAGAATGTAGGATGGGAAATGAGGAACATTTGGCGTGATCAGGGAAAGACTTGAAATGTCTACATATACGGCAATATCGACTGATACTTTGATGGGGAAATAGTATTGGAATTACAATACTGTACGGCATTGCGGATACGACGATCGGTAAATGGAACATGAACGTAACATTTTATTCGGACTGTGAACGTTACTGTCTGCTAAAGTGTACTGCTAGTGATGCGGTTCGTTATTAGTGGACCCTGCTCTGGATGACGGACTGGACAGGGATTTACATATACATGGATATACATAGTTCTGGTAGACACAAAAAACGCAATGCGTTCAACTTAAGAAGCTTGATAAAAACGTAAAAACCACATCACAAGGAAATGTTTTATTTCCGTGCTGTTCTGATAAGCGTGAACTCTTTCTGGTTCTTTCTCCTCTGTCCCCCCTCTCTCTCCCCCTCGCTCCCTCGCTCCCTCGCTCCCTCGCTCCCTCGCTCCCTCGCTCCCTCGCTCCCTCCCTCCCTCCCTCCCTTCCTTCCTTCCTTCCTTCCTTCCTTCCTCCCTCCCTCCCTCCCTCCCTCCCTCTCTCTCTCTCTCTCTCTCTCTCTTCTCTCTCTCTCTCTCTCTATATATATATATATATAAGATCGTTGTTAAGGCGTGAAATTTCGAGAGATCAAACTCACGCTTCTGCCATATGACTGTAGTAACTAGTAACTTTTAGCAGTGTCCCGGCCCGCTGTTCCAGCCAGCTATGCCCGGCCCGCTGTCCCGGCCCGCTGTTCCAGCCAGCTATGCCCGGCCCGCTGTCCCGGCCCGCTGTCCCAGCCAGCTGTCCCAGTCAGCTGTCCCGGCCCGCTGTCCCTGCCCGCTGTCCCGGCCCGCTGTCCCGGCCCGCTGTCCCGGCCCGCTGTCCCTGCCCGCTGTCCCTGCCCGCTGTCCCTGCCCGCTGTCCCGGCCCGCTGTCCCGGCCCCCTGTCCCTGCCCGCTGTCCCGGCCCGCTGTCCCAGCCAGCTGTCCCGGCCCGCTGTCCCGGCCCGCTGTCCCAGCCCGCTGTCCCGGCCCGCTGTCCCAGCCCGCTGTCCCCACTCACCCGTGCACACGGCACTCGGCTGGTTGATGACGGCGCCGTACTTCTGCGAGAACATCTTACACTGCACCTGGCGGCGTCGCACGCCCGGCCCGCACGTCGCACTGCATGGACCCCACTCCGACGGCACGAACCTACGGACACGCACGACACAGATGACAGGTGGCCAATGGCCAATGACAGATAACATACGACATACGACATACGACATATAGCACATGACAGATGACAGAACGTGCCTGTGGAACGATCTGTGCCTAATAGACTCACTTGAACTTTTTAAGTCCAACTAAATACACATGTTTTTAAGGCCGCATTCATAAACTACTTGTAGGATATTTTATAATAACTTTATTTTAAATGTAAATATAGTTTTTTAATAGATTTTACTAATTTTATTATTAAGTTATTAATAGATTTTATTATAACAATTTTTTGGCTGATACGTTTATCTTATGAACTAGGATTTTTAGAAGCTTTATTTAATTATCTATTTATTATCATTTAGCTTTTCGTCTTTACGTGCAAGTTTAAACTGATTATGAATATTTTTAATATGTGTTTTACAATATATTTTATATTGTATCAAGTAAATCCCTGAATTCGTTCCAAAAAAGTCTTAGTCGTTAAATCAAACGAACACGCGCACTGGCATGTTGTGTCCACAGGATATTTTGACAGTCACATGTGCAGATACAGGGGTATGAAATCAACTGCATTACTACAGTGATACTCATAGCGATCGCGCTGACGGTACTAACACGACCAATCACAATAGTTCACACGCCAGACTGTCTAGTTTCTATCATCACCTCGGTTTCGTCGAGATCGCTTCGTTTAGTATCCGATCGTTGCGGTAGGGGGCGCTGCCGTCGACGTCAATGGACGGCATGACCTCTCCCTCCCCGCTTCCCTCAGACGGTTTCCCGGAGTCATACACGGGGAAGGGGGCGACGGCCACCTGCGGCACCAACTTGGTGGGGCGTGCGTCTATCGACGACCCATCCACGCTGTCGAAGGAGCCCATCGAGACGACCGCTGTCAGGTTGTCCTCGTCAGCTGACCCGGGCGATAATGACGTCACGTTTAGTTCCTCGGTTCCCCACTGGGTGTCGTTGTCGGACGCAGCGTCTGCAACATGTGCGCACTCATTTAATGACACGTGACACGATGTTTCATGAACTGACTGAGCGCATATGGTTTGTGTAATTTTGTCAGATCGAAACACACTATATTCGTGAAAATGTTCATCAAGTTGGAAGGGTACTATATTAAAACAAGATTCCTTATTACACAACTAATGTAGGAAGACGATTCATGAAAGAATCAATCAGTCGAGAATTATATTCAATTATAAACCACAGACGTGGTCTTCACAGTCTTGATCAGCTACCTGACCAGCAAGCTTTCACTTTTCTTAACAGCTTAAATTGGTGACCACAAAAACACGCTTTCTCGCTCCATGAAAGGTCATCCCTAGGACGAGTGACACAGCTGTCATGACACGTCGCTGTTCCACTTAAACCCGAGGCACGTAACACGTTGACGTGACGCAAGTCAGAAATACCTTTCGAGAAAACATCTAGTTCCCTATCGGGATGAGAAAATACGAAAGGTCGCCAATAAATCGTGTCACGTTGATAGCACTAATCGACTTGGCCGACAAAAACACCTCGACGGATGCCGTTTGCTGAAGACAGCACAAAGTCTTAGGCGCCAGACAGAACTAAGTAGTAATAGTAAATTGATAAGAGCGATAACGAAGGAAATATGTTGGCAACCTACTTCGCAGCCTACTTTGTTTGAACCAGACAGCGCAATCGGAAAACGGTTGTTTTGAAAATATTATCGGGTCTTGGCTGTACCAAGGAAGGAAAGTGGTTTGACGTGTGATGTGGTTAGATATAATGGCAATGAAAAAGTATGTATGTTTGTGTTTTGTCTGTTGTAAACATTCTCGTGTGATTTATAAGTATCCGTTATAAAGTGATAGCGGTTCTTTTTGTCCGTTTCCCACGAGAAAGCTTTTTATGTCCAGTTGTGTTCATTATGTTTCATTTTTATTTATCATATGATTATGTAGACGTAGCATATTCTCGAATGCTGCAAAATTTGATTCGGTTATCATACCTATGTTATTTGATTGAGTCATCTAAAATCTCATCGAATAAACTATTGACTGATCGTATCACTTTAAAAATTGCAAAGCATACATAATGCATAAGGATATCACGACTGACATTAAGTCGGGTTTGCGCCATTCTTGCAAATGACGTCCATCACGTGACCAGTTGCATGTCATAAGTCCGTCAAGCGATGCAAAATGGATGCCAATTACCTGGCGCTTTCTTGCTTTTCGTCGTCGTGTATATTGTTGAACTTCCGGCGTCAGGCGATTGTATTTATAGCAAAACTACAAAGCTAAGCAATTTTGTATCTGTGACTGATTTTTATTGATTTTAGTTTCTGTTTTCTCTTCTGACTGCACATGTAAACACCCATGGTGCATTCCAATAAACATACTTAAATGGATTACCAAGATAAACCTATAACTTCTGACACGGAATCACGATATGCCAGTTGCACCGGTACACCGAAAGCGAGAACACACGGTTCGAGCACGCACAGTCGTCGACTCGGTACGGGCCCGGGGACCTTATCAGTTCGACAAGCGCGAATTCAACCAGCCACCTGGCGCTTTCGTCGGCCGAATCCTGTATCCGCCTGGCCGCGGAGTAACTTAGCCTGTCGGCCGCGTGTTAGATATGAACGATTTTGACTAATCGCAAAAAGATAGGCGTTATTACGGGAGTAATTGAAGTCGCCTGGTACATGCGGCTGTCAGGAAGTGCGAACGATTCACGTTCCCAGTGAACGCATTTGTTTGGGTGTAAGTGCGAACGATTCACACTCCAAGTGAACGCATTTTTTTGGGTGTAAGTGCGAACGATTCACGTTCCAAGTGAACGCATTTGTTTGGGTGTAAGTGCGAACGATTCACACTCCCAGTGAACGCATTTCTTTGGGTGTAAGAATGAACGATTCACACTCCCAATAAGTACATTTGTTTGGATGTACTACAAGCATTGTAGAAAAAACTATGATGGCATATATGAAATTTGATTTGATGGATTAAGAACACATAGTTTGAAGAATATTATGTAAAAGTATGCTCTATTTTAAAGAATGTTGGCAGAATTAATGATATACAAATAAACTCGGATGGCGCTAGTGATTACATTATTGTGGATTTAGTAGGTCTTTTGTTCCATATAATAACTTGTAATTGTATATGTCATACTACACAGTGAACTTGTTTGCATTTATTGTGTTAATTGACTGTGTTTATAATATTAAGGACTATTTTTTGTGTGTAAGATTTACTATTTATAACTGGGAAATAAAATTAAGGACTAGTTCTTGTGTGTACGATTTACTAGTTATAAATGGGAAATATATATGTATATATAATATATATATATATATATATATATATATATATATATATATATATATATATATTTCCCATTTATAACTAGTAAATCGTACACACAAGAACTAGTCCTTAATTTTATTTCCCAGTTATAAATAAATATATATATATATATATATCCAGAAATATCCTGGTTCTCATTTTGCTAGCGAGAACAGGGCGTCACCGTTGCGCGCTGGTTCAACCCATACCTAGGATGGCAATGCAAGGGATTCTGCGTATGCCGACAGAAGGGCCTACTCGGAGATTCGTGGCTTGTGGGAAAGAACTTCTACCTCCCGAACAGCGCATTCCTAACCAACGTTTTGATCGCGCGTGTACCGGCGTGCCGAGAGACACTTGATAGAAACCGCCCGCTTTGGACCGTCAACAATTCTCGATCCGGGATCAGTTTTTGTTCACCTGTTACATCGCGTCATTTGCGGCATAGTCCGTCTGCGTTACGTAACTGCGTTTAGGCGAGAACTGGCTAGTTGACATGCGACGGTATTTGTGGATACTAATTTGCGGTATAAATGTGTTTCTCTTTTGAGGTATTGCGTTGTTGTGATGATAATTTCTTTAATTTTCCAGGCATTTATGTATGTCTGTGCAAAACTATTACCGACATGTACTTTAAAATAAAAATCTTTTCCATTATATAGCTTAATAGATTAATATCATTCTGGGCAATCAAAGAGAGTGAAATGGGTAAATAAAACGTGCAAAGTATGTTGGTTAAAAATAGCTTGAAATAATATATAAGTTAAGACATTAGCATAATATTAATTATAATGTAGAGAATATACAATATGCATCTATAAAACTCATTTAAATCATTTAAGACATTAAAATATATTTTCTGTGATTACTTGACTAAACTTATTAAAAAATAATAAATAGCTTAAAATATAAAAATTAATAGATCTAAAAATAAATTAAGGCATTACAATATTTTACACATATCCATATCAGCATGCACGAAAGTATGTTAAGAGTCACTGTGAGTTCTTTTGGTTGAACAGACACCAGTTAATGAAACAGTTTTTGGTCCTGTTGGTTTTTACTTTCGGTAAAGAATATCGAGTACGACATCGTGTATTATGTGTTGTAGCCCTTGCTTTTGGTAGTAGTTTATGCCGCCCGATATCTCATTAAATACATCACATTGTCTTAACTTAGGTTACTTCATTCACGTAAACCAGCACGCGTAGGTACTTACCGTATAGGATTGGACATTTCACATTGTTGCAAGTTTCGACTCGAACGGGACTAGTCGATGAAGAACATATGACGTCATTGACGCTACGATAACTACCGTCACTCCATAACTCCGTGCAGTACACGTGGCGCCGCCTCGTGCCGTTACCACAAGGCTTCGAGCACACGCCCCATTCGTCCGCCATCCATCTGCAAACAAGCAGAAAGGCGCCAGTTCACACAAGTGTCTACGTGAAGACCATCTTGTTTAGCTCACTTCCGTCATCGTCACCTTTTGTAAGTATTTAAATAATTGAGTAATTAGTAAACATGCTGGGCAATACTAGTGTGTTATATCATTATTTAATCAATCCCAAAGCCAGGGTGTCCCACTGCATCGTTCGCAAACGTTGGCGGTAACCACATTAGATTGGTTTACACGAACGATTTGTACACCGATTTGTCTGGCAAAACTACGGAGCTTGTGATAAATAATCCACATATCACAAATGAACGCGTTTAGTATAACACACGTACAGCTATGACACACGTATAACTGTAACACACTTATAACTGTAACATACTTATAACTGTAACACTCTTATAGCCATAACACACTTATAGCTGCCAACCCTTAAAACACGGACAACTGTAATGCCCTTTGCCGCATTGCGAAGTGCGAATGTTTTTTTCGATAGCAAAGAATACCGCCAGCTAAGATATAGCTGTACAGCGCTAAAAGCAGAAATACATCCGTCGTAATAGCAGCTTTTGATGACACGTTAGCGTGAAATAGGCACCTTTGAGTTTGACTCCAACAATGACACCTCTATGATGGTATTTGCGCTTTCAGGAGGTCGCTCGTTCAAATGGCGGTACTAAATACGATTTACTCTAATGGAAGGTCTGTTTTTGGTGCGGCGGATTCGCGTGTTTAGATCACGCACGACGCAATAGCTAAGTTGACAGCTTAATACGCGGGCGGGCGACCTTGTTAAACAAGTTGTTTCGTTGGGGCCTGAGGCTGAAATTGACACCGCCATGCGGGACGAAAGAGCTTGTTCTTCTTAGCCGAGCCTGTGATCATCGATAGCCCCACTAGTTAGACGTCACCTATCATTAAGACATCCTTTCAACTCGCCTCCGTTGGCGAGTACCAATTACCAGGATACACGTGTGACTGGGTCGCCTCGGCTCACGCGGCTACACGAGGAGATAAGGCTGTATATAAAATGGCGAAAACTTACGAAAAACTGCAATTTTGTCGATAGCACATCCGCACCCGGAGCGGACGTTTCGGCAGAGTGCTGCAGTAGGAGAACGGGACGGGTTGTCGGCTTTGTCGGGCCCGACACACCAGGGTCGTGCGTTGCTCGCCTGGTGGACACACGTGTGTTCGTTGTAATACATATGCACACGCGCACACAAGTACACAGGCACACACACACGCACGCACGCGCACGCACACACACACAGGCGCGCGCGCGCACTCACGCATACAAGCACGCACTCGTGTCGATCAATAATTGTATACAAAGTCAAGTTGCCGAAAACTAAACTGTTCGATGTTATCACATGAAGGTGTGTAAGTAACGTTTTGCTAAGAGGCATCCAGAACAGTTCATGTGTATAGCAACGTTGAAATCCGTGATGCATTAAACACCTCTTAGATTGGGAGACAAACCTCCGGGGGGGGGGGAAACAATGCTGGTCACATTAAAGTTTCAATTGCTATAGACATCAAGCATCTAACCTCACAATTCCATCACAGTTTGGGATACGCTTAAACAAAAAACGTCGGACTCTCAATTTGCCAAACAGCTTACTCGATGCAATTAACAGCAATAAATAAATAAATAAACAAATAAATAAATAGTTGACTACATTTATAAATTTTATTTTTTAGAAAACTGTCCGTTACCTGTGCCACAGGACACGGAACATTGGGAAAAGTCCGTTTCCGTCCACATGTACTTCCCTTCGGTGTCGGGGTTAGAGCTGTTGACGACACGTCGGCAAGTACTTCCATCCCCGCCACACACACCACACTCGTCAAAGACGACAGGCGATCCTAGTTTGTCGTCACAGCCCACCCTCTGTGAACACACGTAAGGGTGGTCAAACACAACATATGTAAACCTCAATGTACATCAAAGACAACGTGCGGAAAACTGAACTTGATATACGCCGAACACTTCCATGAATGGCATATTAAAACGTAAGCAAAATCAAACTTAATGTAGTTTGTAAAACAGAAGGCCTGTGGAAATGTACTATACATGCATCGCATTCACAAAAAGACATGATTAATACATGTTACATTCATTGAAAGACGGATCCAAAACGCATCACATTCAGAGGAAGACTGACTTAACACCAGTCTTGTTCACAGAATAACAATCTAAACACAATTACGTCATATTCTCAAGCAATACGCGTCACATTCTCTGGACTACTCAAATCTCGTCGCATTCGTTGAAACAATGACTCAACGTGGGTAACATTCACAGAAAAACAAACTTAATTTACGTTCCCACCTTTGGAGAAAAATAATGTATAATGCACTTTGCACTCGCTGACAAATACACTCAACACACGTCATGTTCACAGAAAGAGAAACAGAACACATGTCGCATTCACAGAAAGACATATTCATTACTTCACACTGACTGGAAGATGGTATCGGGGTGGCACTAGTTACTAGTAGACCCGGAAGGCAACGTGCAAGAGGCGAAACAAGGACACGAATTGGACCAATTCCAGGTTTCACTTGAGCCAGATGTAGAATTACGTAAACTGCTGAAATAGTGACCTAGAAAGCGGTCAATACGTTGCATAACAAATGCATACTTCCGTAATAGTTCCCGTGTGACATAATTTCAGACGACCGGCACAGCAGACAGACACCGATATTATCAGACTATGTAATAGAGTAATTAAAGTGATTGATTGTTCAGACAATACAAAAACAACCACTCGTCAATGTATCAAATGCGTTCGCTGCACCGCAGAAGACAACATCAGAAGTGTCACGGTATGACTTTCCGACAGTCGATGTGTTTCATTTCTAGTTACACGTTTGACCTCGATAACACTTCGGGTGATTTACGAGTTAGCATGTTTACCTTTGTTGTTTCCATTAACGGTTCTTAGCAGGACAATGCTATCGTATAATATAACTATAACTATGCAAATGGGCCACCCAAGTGTGTTTTAATTAATACAATAAAAACAAGAAAGTTGATCGTTATACGTTTATTACTTCATCGCCCTTGCCGCATTTAAACACGCTGTATTTATGACCTTTGAGTCGCCATATTTAAATCACAAATAAAACACACAATAACAACCACGGTTCGTTAACGTAAAAAGACAGTTGAATGGTTGGGTGTTGGAATATGTAGGCTTTATGTTTCATACTATGAATATATTATCGCTACTAGACTTGTAACTTTATAAACTAACGTACAGTTCAAACTAAATTTGGCTTTTAGAGTAGTTGAGTTCACACGTGTGTAACGCCAATGCGGGTAACATAATAGTACATTGTGTTGACACACAAATGATAGATGTAATATGTCGTACTGTACCAGTCGCTGTGCTATGCCAAGCATCAGCGGAATGCTGCCAGGAATAAGTTATATTTATTATGTAACCAAACATCTACATCAAAACAACATTCATAGAAATGTGTGGACTATGTTATCGTGGGACATTTTCCCAATACGGTCTGACGGGTAGAGAGAAAAACATACGAGACAGTCTATGGATTCCCTTGACATTTCGCTGTAATTATATCTGGAATAGACGGCCAATGACTGCGAAATGTAACTTTATAAACTAACGTACAGTTCAAACTAAATTTGGCTTTTAGAGTAGTTGAGTTCACACGTGTGTAACGCCAATGCGGGTAACATAATAGTACATTGTGTTGACACACAAATGATAGATGTAATATGCCGTACTGTACCAGTCGCTGTGCTATGCCAAGCATCAGCGGAATGCTGCCAGGAATAAGTTATATTTATTATGTAACCAAACATCTACATCAAAACAACATTCATAGAAATGTGTGGACTATGTTATCGTGGGACATTTTCCCAATACGGTCTGACGGGTAGAGAGAAAAACATACGAGACAGTCTATGGATTCCCTTGACATTTCGCTGTAATTATATCTGGAATAGACGGCCAATGACTGCGAAATGATTGACAGCAATGATTACAAAAACATCGTAATATACCGCTATAAACGTGACCCATGCCCGAAACCAGCCAGTGACGTGCGGAGTGAACTATTGGGCCGAGCTTAAAGAGGCGCTACTCCGGCACAGACTTTGGCAAGTTGCCCATTGCAATGTGCCTTGATTATGATGGTACACAGCAGACAAAAGTTGCTGTTAAGACTCACAATGTTCCCCAACATTAATATATGTGAAGACTAAAGTACAACGGACGTAAATAGTTAAACAGTGCAACGCTACAATCGCTGCTAATGACTAATACAGCGGTTTAAAATATAATTTATTTCGGAAATTTCCTTTCGGAACAATATATTTTAAATTAAATAATGAAAAATGCTGTAGAAACGATTAATGCAAAGTATGAAATTTGCGATGTCCAGCGTCATAACTTAAAGTTTATTGAAAACTCTGTTTTTATGTGCAATGTTTTCTCGAATCGAACATGTTACTCTACACTATCACGACGAATAGCTTTATTATTTGCTATCGAGATTTTCAAGAATTCAAAACCCTTTCGGGGAACACATTTCCTGAAAGCCAGAACATAGAAAGCAGAAAATATGTACGAAAGTTACACCAAACATGATAGAATTAAAGTTAACGAAACTATAATATACAAAAAACGAGATTATAATATATAAAAATACGGTTCTGATAAAACAAATGTACATTCAATGTTTCATGCACGTGTCAACTGCAGATGAGTTCATCGTTTTCCAATTTAAAAGATTATTTTATAATAATTCCATAATACTAAAGTAACCATTGTGGCATTCTGCCGAAATTGATTTGTTGGGATTGCTGAGTCTATATTTTGTATGACTAACATTGGAAAACGCGGAGGAGTTTGTTGGCTGTTTCCAGAATTATGTAGTAGAGCTTCTATGGAAATTTCAAACATGCTATGATAAAGTAGCCGTAATGTACGGGTGGCCTAATCGACAGGTGGCCGCTTTCAGGTAATGATAATAAATCATTCTTATAGCAAAACAACATTCAATACGGAAAATGTAGGTTGTAGAGTCACAAAAAAATCGCCAACGGAAAACCGGTTTATCTACTGTTTCTCTAAAACCTAGTTTAAGCAACGTATGTTGATAGTATCGCTTTTTATTATGGCAAATACCAAAACAAACAGAATGGGTGTAGCGGGCCTGGGGATAGTGTTTACCAAACAGCACGTGAGAAACGTCTATTTACGTTAACAGCGAGATAAAGTAACGAGAGTTTCTCTGCACAGGCATACGCTAGCCGAAGACGTCGAATCTTTTGCAAGCCCAGCTGTCTAAGACCACTGCCGGTAAATACAGATAAGGATGGCAGGTAAACACTACGTTGGTGATCGCGCTAATTGTTCCTACGTAAACTGCAGACGGTGGTCGTATTCCACGAAGCCCGAATTAACGACAATGGGAGAACCTGAGACGGGTAATAAACGTGTTGCTAGTGTTACATTGTCACGTTTGTTTATCTGCAGGTGCGACTAACGGCCCATTCACTTTCTCTGTCGCTTTATTGTTACTTTTCATTGTCCATCCGTCGTCGCTCCTTAACATCATCTTCATCATCAATCCATCCATCCCTTCATCCATCCCTCCTTCCCTCACTTCCTTCCGTCCTCCCTCCCTCCGTCACTTACTTACTAACTCACTCATTCCGTATCTCCCTCGCTCACATCCTCCCTCATTGCCTCCATGCCTCACTCCGTCTCTCTCTCTTCTCTCTCTCTCTCTCTCTCTCTCTCTCTCTCTCTCTCTCTCTCTCTCTCTCTCTCTCCTCTCTCTCCTCTCTCTCTCTCTCTCTCTTCTCTCTCTCTCCTCTCTCTCTCTCTTTCTCTCTTTCTCTCTTTCTCTCTTTCTCTCTTTCTCTCTTTCTCTCTTTCTCTCTTTCTCTCTTTCTCTCTCTCTCTCCTCCTCTCTCTTTCTCTCTCTCTGTCTCTCTCTGTCTCGCTGTCTCTCTCTGTCTCTCTCTGTCTCTCTCTGTCTCTCTCTGTCTGTCTCTGTCTCTCTGTCTCTGTCTCTGTCTCTGTCTCTGTCTCTGTCTCTGTCTCTGTCTCTGTCTCTGTCTCTGTCTCTGTCTCTGTCTCTGTCTCTGTCTCTGTCTCTGTCTCTGTCTCTGTCTCTGTCTCTCTCTCTCTCTCTCTCTTCTCTTCTCTCTCTCCCTATCTCCCTCTCTCCCTCCCTCCCCCTCTCTCTCTCTCCCTATCTCCCTGTCCCCCCTCTCTCTGTTCTAATGGGAAACGAAATCATAACATAAACTACAACTGTTGATGTGTTGTGGCGTTCTGTGGTTCACTCACCCAGCATTTGCCTTCGACGCACATGTCGCGAGTGGTTTCATCACAGCGGGTACCATCCGTTACTTTGAAGTTCAACTTAGCATATACATCTAGTCCTAGTACTTCACACCAGAGGGCGCACGCATCACGCGGCTCGTATCTCGCTGTCCAGTTATACAGCTTGCCGTTGTAGGGCACACTGTTATAATGTGTGCACTGCGCATTCCGGAAGTTGTTTCCACTTCCGGTACAAAGCTGCAAAATAGAAACTACGTTCACCATGTAACACATTTAGCGCCTCACGAAACATGCAATGTTCGTGCCAGGTTCATAGTAGCCGTTTCATAATGTGCATAAGGCGTAAGTAACGTCGGTTTAATAAAACTGAGGGGGCCATTTTGTAGAAATTGTTGAATCAGTTTAAATTGATCTTCATATTGGGCAATTTCTTCGACTTCTTTTTCTTCTTCTGTTTCTTCTTCTTCTTCTTCGGAATATGATGACGATACCGATGTCATAGTCCCACGGTTTTGTTGTCTAGCTACTTTCCAAGTGAATTTCTATCGGACCTAGTAACATTTTCTAATATTGCCGGATGATTTCGTCAAACATTTGTAATAAATTTGCACAAATTGGGTAATTTTTGTGTGCGGAATCATTGAAACAAAACAAGCAAATGCTGAATTAATAAAACACGGGATATCAAGGATACCTAAGCGACGCCATCCTGTTTCACTTGACGTACGATGATAGATACCTGTCATAGTAGGGCGATACGATTACGCTAATGACCACGTCATTGTTACTTTTTAGTCGACGTGCCATAGTACGCATATAATTAAAATCGTACAATGGGCGCTCTCGTACCTTGTACTGCAAAAACGATACGTCGGCAAGAGGCCTTTACACAGAAAGCAAGCATGAATGAACGGGGCTCGGTATTACTAGAACAGCCTGACATCAAATAACTATGTCATATGAGACCATCTGCGTGTTAGACTGGCGTGTCATTGTCCAATAAGATGGGATGGGTTATATTGCATTTGTCGTATTCAGAAACGTATTTGAAGTGTTTGTTGTAGAATAAGTAGAGCTGATCTCGTACTCAACTGTCGCTTAGATTCCTTTCTAGATTCGCCATTACTACTGCAAAACACATCATGGGTGTATGGCTATGTAAAAACGACCTTGCAAGAAGAAGAAGACTCCGTAATAGAGTGGTTAGATTTCAAATCACTATGTTATATGAGCGTGGCTGCGTGTCACGCTGTTAGGCTTTGTCCATCATGGAACGATCGGTTTACCTTCATTCATTGCTGAACGCATATACCACTGAAACATACTGTTTAGCACCAAGCATCAAGGACTCGCCATAATCTAACTATGACCGAGTGAATGCATAACAATTATATATGTGCATGTATCTTATGAATGCTCCTACTATCACGGATAAAATATTATTAGTGGTTCGGTGACGTCGCTTTTTGCCTACGTTAGAATTAAAATGACTTCCGTCACGGTTTGCCTTCACAAACAATGTTGATAACGGATAGTGAATTATAAATTACATTACTTTGCCGCATGAATCCCAGAACAAATATAAAGGTGTCACTTACTTACTGTAAAGACTACGCCTTTTATACATAGATTCGAAATATGTTATTATAAGTTTTAATCATTACATTAAAAACAAAATTTTTGTCTACTGTTAAACTTTAAAATGCCGGTAATACGATCAGATTGGTGTCCATAATTCAGAGAAGCACCTTTGGGTTTATCCGTCAACAAAATGTGCAGTGGACTGTTTCAGAGTGCCACATGGTCGGCATCCATTTTTGATGGTTCGACGGACCTGTTGCTAGGCGACAGGTCACGTCTGGTATCTAGGTCATGTTACCTCGGAATTGCAGCGATCGTAGCGGACGCTCTCGCCAATACAACTCGTGTTGCCGCCGCATGTTCTCCGTCGGTAGGTGACGCCACCGTCACAGGTGCGCGAGCACGTGGTCCAGGTTGTCCACGCTGTCCACTCCGTGTCCACGTGACCCACGAGCAACTACAACACAGCAGATGTACGTCAGTTATGTCTTAGTCTGAGAGTGACACATGCCACGTTGTCTTTTTTAGACTGTATCCACTGGGCAAAGAAATTTACACTTATTTCCTGGCAGTGGCCTGGTTCAACCGAATACCATCTAGATTTCCCCGGGAAACTTTCAGCTACGCCACAAAGAATGCGCAAAGAGAAGTCGTATACAGATATCCACCACTGTCTATAGCTGGGTGCCAGTGAGTGGCACAAGATCCTAAACCAGGTTCTTTTGATTGAAAAGCAGATGTTCTTGGCACGGTGCCACTGCGCTTGAAGGATTCATCCATGCTTTATTATGTACATATTAATCAAGGTGCGTTAGAGATAAACACTACAATTCAGCAATTTGTAACTCTTATTGTTTATTACTGTCAAAATTACGCCATGTAATAGTACACATATACAACAACAGGGGGTGAAATAGCAATATCTTAGCACGTTACGCCCTCTCACGAGTAGAGTTTAGTCTGAGTTGTGCTGTTAATTCAAAGTCTGCGAGAGACGTCGAGACAATACACGGGGTCCAAACCACGCGGGGGGTTCTATGTGGAAAACGGATGGAATGCAAACGATTTCACGCGTACACTGGCGGTCACAGGGTCCGGCTACGGGTCAGACGTCTCGATAGACAGACCATTAACACAACGGCCCATTTGTGAGCGTTCACGCGTGCACCGTTCAACTCGACATTTATTACCCGTGTTTACAACATTCCTCGGTTAATCGCTGAACGCGACGATCTTCTTCATTGACCGGTGGGCTAAGTTTACTATGTCCGCTGTAGACCCTAAAGCAGTGTGTGCAAATGTAGCTACATGCCCTCTCACATACACCAATTCGTACAAGTCTGTATTGTAAAACCAGTCTTGAACTTCAACGATCATTAACTACGAGGCATTGTACATATCGTGGTTTATTCATATCAATATAATGTTTGATTATCGTTGTAAATAGCCAAGAAAGTATTACGATTTCATGCGTTTACACTTTAGTCATGCATGAACTTTAAATTATACGTAGTTGTTTGAATGTTTATCATATCGTCCAAAGTGTGACAATGCGCCTTTAAATGGCCGACAATCTGGTAAATATTAGAAAGATAACATCAATAATTTATTCAATCACGCGTGCGTGTGTGCATGCATGAACGACTATGTGAAGCATGTATATTTGTACACAGTGTACGTCACAGGTCTATACACCGTCGTGTGACGGGCGTGAGAGACAAGGCAAGCACTCCATGCGATACGCAACTACGGTATGACCGTGTGACAATCAGCAGCCATTTCCAGCCAGCGATGCTGCACGTTCAAACACGTACGCGTCTCACGGTAACGATGCAGATAGCTTGTTACATGCAATCCCGCGCGTAACTGTGCACAATCAATGTCCTATACCATTACTTGCACTCAAAAGTAAAGCAAGATTTACGGCTGCGTAATTGTGTCGGGGCGTTAAGTTTAGTGGCGTGACAAAACGGTGTAAATCAGGCGTAACTCTGCCAGTTACTGACAGTATGTCTGACTCCAGATCGAGGCATGCTAGGGAAATAGGGAAACACAGGGAAACCCCCGAGGGTGTATATTATATATACACTGCCGGACATGGCCATTATGGCCGGATGTGGCCATAATTCCGGGTTGGTTTTATCGTGCGGTTCCTATCGCGTACTTGCGATGTGGAGTTCGTACCCCGAGGGCAGACAACCGGGTGTTTGTGGGTGTGCCCTTCGAGTTTAGTTAACACCCGTGTGGCTGGGTGCGTGTCACCCGGCCACAGCACAGCTGGTGTCGAGACGGCAAGTGTTGACACCTGCCTGTCGCCAAGACTGAGGTGTCCGACCAACGTAACCCCAGACGCCGCAACTTAAAACAAGGATGCCAACTCCTAGACTATATTTTTCATTTCGTATTACAATCTTATGACTACAACACACATTTTGAAGATGTACTGCCTGCCAATTTGTGATTAGTTACATTATTAAGCTTGGAACAATGCTCGCAATTTGACAGATTCCGCCCTCAACACGTTCAAACGGTAATAATTCCGAGGCAAGCAGAGTTAACCGTAACACCTTTTGATGTTTAGCTTTCCCACGTTCAAGACAGCAGACTTCCCGGTACAAATTACAGCCCGGCCAATTCTGGGCAGAGAAGCTGGCACTTCTCTTTAATGGTCTATTGTCTGACTCGATAACTGCAACAAGGAGCCGGTGCAACCTTCCGCCGATCAAATTCCACTTCTCTGCCATTGTTTTTTGTTGTTGTATTCCTTGGGTTTTAATCAATCTGGTCTTGCACTCGTTTTGGATAGTTTTATTGGCCCTTTCCCCGGTGCTTGTGATTCGTGTTGGGCCTACTCCCGGTGTTGACTGGATTTTCGGGCCTTCTCCGCGGTTGAGCTTCTCAGTTTTAGGTGTTCCGACGTACGCTGTCTTACACGTGGCAGCCGTCCCATAAATCGATGATCCTTATCTCGCAATCGGGTCTTGCAGAGACAGGAACGTGCCGTGGGGCGGAGACACCATACCGTCGAACAGGTCACCAGGGGCGAGACTCTGCGAGATCTTGGGACAGTCGCAAGAGTTACGCCTACTCTAGGCAACGTCCACATCATATAGGAAATCAACCACACGGATATTCACTATCAGCAAAGCTCTCTTTGTACAACGACTAGAGAAACGAGACGTGTACGCTGATAAACGTAATGTACTCACACGCGGGTAGATTAATGATCAGGGACAATATGGATAACGGTTTTGTTAAAACTTATCGTTTCCTTTACGTTGTTTGACTGGTTGGGGGTCGATAGTCATATTAACGCCACCGCTATATTTGGCTACATTCACTTGTTCGCCCTATTACTCATCCGGGTGTCGTTGCATACTGCCAAAAGTGATTGCAACTTCCGAAGACAACCGAAGGTCACGTGCTACACAGACAGTGACATGATCCGGCAGGTCTCATTGCGACAGCTTCCATCCCACGACTCTAAAATCGGCACAAGGTCAGTAGGCCGGAACGACACCGAACACCACACGGCCTCCTGATAGCATCTCGCATGGAACCGCGCGTGATTCGCCGCCATAGTTCCACAGGTCACTGATCTACGTCGGAGTCAAACAGACGCGGATCGGATTTAATCGGCACAGCCGGATAACTAATTACACAGATGCTAACTTGCAGGAAAACACACGCTGACTAATAAGGCGAATTCACACATGCACCTTCTCGCATTGCTGGTTGATCTTTGGGGAGATGCGGCGATAGACGGTCGTTGGCGCTTAACTTGATAGTATAACTACAGTATAACTACAGCCGTTAGCAGGTCATACGCCGCGCAACTGAGAATGTGACGTCGCCGGTGACTGTGGGAAAGATAACCGGAAACATAGCGCCTTTCAATTTGACCTCAATCACCAGAGTGTTGTATTTCCGAGGAATGCAACCAATTTATCATTTTCAGTCATCAATGACTGTGAGACAAATTGCATCATACACGCACTAAGATTGTATTTGGATAAATTGCGCTGCGTATGTGACTAGGTAGGACTAAGATTTGACTAAGTTATACCTGCATGCACAATTATATTACTTTTATTATTATCATTATATTATTATTATTAGTAGTAGTAGTAGTAGTAGTAGTAGTAGTAGTAGTAGTAGTAGTAGTAGTAGTAGTAGTAGTAGTAGTAGTAGTAGTAGTAGTAGTAGTAGTAGTAGTAGTAGTAGTAGGAGTAGTATTAATAGTATAATATATATATATATATATATATATATATATATATATATATATATATATATATACTATACTACTACTACTACTACTACTACTACTACTACTACTATATATAATAATAATAATAATAATAATAATAATAATAATAATAATAATAATAATAATAATAATAATAATAATAATAATAATAACAATAATAACAATAACAATAACAATAACAATAACAATAACAATAACAATAACAATAATAATAATAATACTATCATTGTCGCCGTCGTAATCGTCATTTCTGTGTTTCAATTTGAATGTGTTCTTTCCTATGCATTTCCGTAAATTTTCCCATGTCCATATTTGTATTTCTTGGAAAGGAATACATTCGTACAAAGAATAACGCTTGTCATAAATGCCATCCGATCATAGTCAGTTTGAATAGGTAGGCACCAAACCTTGATATAATATTTTGTTTATGTAGACACCGTGTTCTCGTATATACAACATGTCTCAGCTATGTAGTATACACAAATATGCTACCCACACGCCGCTACTAGGTTGAATGAAAGTGATGTGTATGCAGTCACATAACTGTCAACGCACACTATATGTTGTACGTGACGCGAACATTGTTAAATATTTGTTGTACGTGCCGTGTACTCTACAACGCATCTGTGTAATGTGTATATGTGTTGATGCAATTGTTCTCGTCCACAAAGGGCACGGACAGTCGGTGACATACACTGTAAACACGCACTCGGTCACTTGGGCGTAGGAAGTGCTCCAACGTCATAGGTCAAGTGCGATGTTGAACAGACCAGGTCAAGAACAACGTTGTAGTTCGACTATGAGTGCGCGGTACTCGTCATGTGTAGGATCCTCATATATATTAAACGAGTGCACTGCACTCGTCGTGAGTAGGATCCTCGTGTGTAGCACGAGAATAGCCTGCATCAAAGGCAACAACGGGGTCGTCGTTCAGAGACACACAAGGGTCCTCAGATATGATAAGATAACTCTCTGTGACCAGTGCCAGAACAGACCCCAGTGTGAGATTATCGTCGTCATTTAATGTCCGGTCCTTGTAAGGATGTGACATGCAATTAAGGCTATGGGATCTAATGAAGATATTGCTTAAGTTTATGATTACAAGATACAACCTTCTCTCGCATTGGAGAGCAGTCCTTTGCTCGCTAAAAATAGTTTTGGACCTAATAAATAAATAAATAATTCAAAGAGATAGAGCCCAGTACAAACATGTTTACTGCGGTAAAAATTAACTTTTATATATTGGAAACCAATTTGTGTTAGTGTGTTAGTGTTAGTGTGTGTTTGATTGCACTCGGTAAGATTGTCTCGCCAATAATTGTTCTGCCTATACGGGTGGTCTAAACACTTTCACGATTATCCATTTTAGTGACTAAAACGTCACGCGCTAGTTACCAATCTGCCATTGTTATGTCGTACCTTGGACTGACCAGGGCCGGTGATGGTCGAGATTGCATCTGCAGAAGTGACGATTAAAGTTAAGCTCTGCGGCAATTTGTGAGAGAAGGAGTCAACCCACACAATTTCGAATACAGCACACATCACCATTTTAGATCTGATGGATCTGATGGCGGCGTACAATAGACAGGTGGGAGGATCATTCATTTATTTTGACACTGTTACGAAGGTTGGGACAGTGTTAGCAAGGCCGTCGGCAATTTTTACTACTGTTTGAAGTTGTTTAGCCGGGATATTGTCACATTTGTCAACTGCGGTAGTGGAGACAGGTGCTGAACCCAGCTTCTCATTTCCGGTGCACGGTTCGCAGTGCCAGCTCATACATGTCTGTGACCGTAGGATGTAATCGGCACATAAATATAATATCGTTGTCTTGGGCACCGTTTAAAGGATGGGGAGCGATTTGTATGTTAACTTTCAGGTTAGACAAAATTACAACAAAACTCGACGAATTTTACCCAAGCGGTTGCCAAAAGAATGGGTTGACTTTTTATGATGAAAAATAAATATTTGCTAACAGAAAGAATAACATTAGCATCGTTGTCAAGGCGGAACAAATCAGATTTGACCTAAAGTGTCACCGGGCGCCCGTTGACCTGACCTCGCAATTGTCTTTGTCGCTGTCACTCGGTACAATTTGCTTCGGGGGGATCGAACGGTCGGCGCCTAAAATACCCAACCAGTTACCCCGAATGATTTCTGGAATCTGGGAGCAGGGTGTCTGGGCTGGTCCAGACGTCACACATATTCTACCCGTGGGATACGTCTCCCAAAGATATATCACAGACGAGGGGATCACAGGTCCTTCTTAGAAGTAGAAGTCCCACCCAGGGGGATTTAGCTAGTTAAGTATTTGTTGAATAGATAATCAGCACAGCATATAGAGGCAGATATATGTATTTATGTATTGAGAAAATACACAGAGGACCGTAGACATGAAAGCAAAAACAAGGAAGAATTAAATATAATGTTGATCATAAAGGAAAACACAAAAACACATGCAAAGTTAGAAGGTATATTAAATGAACACGTGGAGGAATCCAGGAGTAACAGACTGCACATGCTTCAGGTGATAAAGATAAAAGAAAACAACCGAATACATGGGGGTGACAAAAAGCAAGCAGTGGTTGTCATAGCAACAAATGCGTCAAGGTCATAGGCACATGGATATAGGGAAGAACATCGCAAAACTGTGAAATTATGATAGTGTATGCCTAGATAAAAGAGAAAACTAGAAGAAGATAATGAAAATTAAGACAACGGTGATGATGATGATGATGATTACATACAGGCACCTGAAACGTGTGTGTGTGTGTGTGTGTGTGTGTGTGTGTGTTTGTGTGTGTGTGGCGTGCGTGCGTGCGTATGTGTGTGTAAGTGGGCGGGTGTGTGTGTGTGTGCGCGCGCGCGTGCGTGCGTGTGTGTGTGTGTGCATGCGTGCGTGTGTATGTGTGCGTGCGTGCGTGCGTGTGTGTGAATGTCCATGCACCGTTAATTCATACAAACTCAATATCACGACTGATATACACTGCAAATTATTATCACTTATTATTGTTTTTCCTTAGCGACATTATTTTGTAAAAGAACCACGCTAAATTATCAAAATAAATCAAATACGAACAACAACAAACGACTTATCTTCAACCACTATTTTGAATGTACACAAATCTACTTGTGCTCGCCTAAACGTAACACAGATTGTCGATGTACGACTTTCGGGGGTGAAACATAAGCAGAAATGTCGCTGGCATCACGACATGCAAATCAAATGACCTTTCTTTAATCCAGGCCAGCATAAAGTCCCGGCCACATCCGTATAAAGCTCGGGCAAATTCAAAACATGGCGATATTGTGACAACGCAGACACAACGTCGGATAAAACTGCGACAAGACAAGACGACGGGGCGACGACAGCGGGACCGCTCGTCACAGAAGACGTCAGAGGTGGCCAAATGACACACAATAGATGAGCGCACGCTTAGAACAGTCTCACGTCTTTTTTTCTCTATCCGTATATTTAGTATACGATGTCGCGCTCTTTTTGCACACCGCCACAACCGCACACCCAGATTCGCGTCCGATTACACATTAGGTTCCTAACTATTTATTTCCGCCGGCTGATCGCCTTTGGGCAATGATACGTGTTTACGCAGATGTTTAATCGTCATAGCAGCGAATATACGCGCAGATTCTACACCGTGTGGTTGTCGAACCATTGCGCAAATTTGACACGGAGCTGCGTAGATATTTGACATTGACGGCGACCTGTCGTGTCCCGGGTTATATCCTCGACGGCAGTTCTTAGAATTACCCTGGATTCCAATCTGAGACACAGCTGCGATGGAA
>JAODUO010000547.1:85000-90000 GCA_025642075.2 Ridgeia piscesae
GACGACACAAGCGAATATTCAGTTTGATGATTTCAATGAAGACCATCTGTTACGGTTACGGGCAATGTGATATCAAAAAGAACATCTTATCTGGTTATTAATACAAGAGAACAACACGATGATATTGTTTTGATACAAGATACTAACAAAGTCATATGATTATTAAAATTAGGGTCCAACAAGAAGTAGTGTTCTCGTTGGTCATTAAAACGAGAAGACTTTAGAAACTATTTGCTGTGAACTTTCAAAAACTAGTCTCCCTGAAAAAATGTCAGCTGCATATTTAAATCAACCAAGACACCTACATAAAAGTACAGGCCTATTATGTTGTTTTAAATACAGAAGATCCCTATTAAGATTTTAAAAACAGGTGATCCAGGTCAACGCTTAAATGTATGCATTCGCGACCACTGCAAAATTAATCAATACAGCGACGACACGTAATGATGTACACTTACTTCTGAAGTGTCATCATATGTAAAACACACACTGTGTACGATCTCTACAAAATGCACAAGTGGAACAGGATAACCCGGCCCTAGTAGGTCGTACGACCTGCAGCCAAAATGAACACGATTTTCCAGATCATACATCTGCGTGTGAATACAGCGCAGTATTAAACATTATTTGTTCGAACAAGTCACCCGCAGTGTTGTGGAATGCCTGTGAAAGATATCGAGTTAATTGAGTTGTAAGTTGTAAGGCACTAGCTTTAACATTGCTTGAGTGACACACTGCCACATTTTAAGGGTCACATGCAAAGGTTCCATAATCCAATTACATAATTTTTTTATGTGTTAGTCAGTTGTTGTATTATGAGTTTGTATCACATACAAAATATTGTATTGGTAAATTCTAACTATTTTACTAGCTAAGTAAGGGGTAAGTGACTGAGTGAGTGAGTGAGTGCGTTAGAGAGTGAATGAGTGAGTGAGTGTTTGGCTGGGTGGGTGAGTGAGTGATGAGTGGAGTGAGTGGGTGAGTGGGTGAGTGGGTGAGTGGGTGAGTGGGTGAGTGGGTGAGTGGGTGAGTGGGTGAGTGGGTGAGTGGGTGAGTGGGTGAGTGGGTGAGTGGGTGAGTGTGAGTGAGTGGGTGAGTGAGTGAGTGTGTGAGTGAGTTGATTGAGTGTGAGTGGTGAGTGAGTGAGTGAGTGAATGAGTGAGTATTTATGTGACCGTGCGTGCGTGCATCTGTAGACTGCGGGTACGTGCGTGCACGTATGTTGTAGGGCATACGTCCGTGTACGTCAACGTACGCTGTACGTACGTGCGTGCGTGCGTGTGTATCACACCTGTGGCGGCTCGGTTGTAACGAGGTAGCACTGTTTCAGGACATTGGTTCAATTTGAAGTAAAAACGCCCGAGGGAAGACTGCCTCATAAGAGCGAGAACTGTTGCGGCCCCCGGCAGCGTGCCAAGTATACCGCGTGGAACACGTCAATACATTATTGGCCTGATAACATCGCTCGCCACAGACCCGTAGCCAACACGCGGACAACGGTCGGCCGCTCGGTCGGTCGGCCGGCCGCTCGGTCGGTCGGTCGGTATAGTGGTACGACTATTACATAAGTAAACACACATACCCGCTATATGGATTGAATGGATGTCATATCTAACTGTGTTATGCTTAGCTGAGTGTGTATGTGCGTGTGTGTGTGTGTGTGTGTGTGTGTGTGTGTGCGTATGTGTGTGTTGTGTGAGTGTATGTATGTGTAGTGTGTGTTGTGTTGTGTGTGTGTGTGTGTGTGTGTGTTGTGTGTGTGTGTGTGTGTGTGTGTGTGTGTGTGTGTGTTGTGTGTGTGTGTGTGTGTGTGTGTGTGTGTGTGTGGTTGTGTGTGTGTGAGTGTGAGTGTGAGTGTGAGTGTGAGTGTGAGTGTGAGTGTGAGTGTGAGTGTGAGTGTGAGTGTGAGTGTGAGTGTGAGTGTATGTATGTATGTATGTATGTATGTATGTATGTATGTATGTATGTATGTATGTATGTATGTATGTATGTATGTATGTATGTATGTATGTATGTATGTATGTATGTATGTATGTATGTATGTATGTATGTATGTATGTATGTATGTATGTATGTATGTATGTATGTATGTATGTATGTATGTATGTATGTGTGTATGTATATATGCATGTATGTATGTATCGAGCGAGCGAGCGGGCATGAGTGTGTGTTGTATACTAGGCAATGCGGTTGGAATAGTTATACTTATAGTAGCTGGTGATTTTCACTTTCAGGTCCATCGAGCCGCCATCTTGGTGCATCTTGTATCGGTTCATGCCCAATGCAACGGTACATTCCTACGTAAAGTACCGCTGCAACTTGTGTCACTTGACACCATTTCCACCACTTCGGAGACGCGGTGTGTGTGTTTGTATCGGTGCAACTTGCAACAAAGTTCGAACCGTTGCCAATTGTATCGGCGCGAACGTTCGTTTACAGAGAGCTGAATGGCTTTCACTGACGAACCATTGAGAGTTGTACCGGTTCAACCATAACTATATTTACACAGGAATGCAAGTTGAACATATACGAGTTCGACCGAAACTTTCACCTGTGAAAAAGCATGTGTACATGTGTACTGACAAATGTGTCAATGTCGGAGATAGGACGGGATTCCCCATAGCAGATTAATATGTCACCTGTTGTGAATTATCAGAGCCGGTGATCTAAATATTCCATAACCCGTCCACTCGACCCAAGATGAAGTTGCATATAATCAGTGCGTCAGTGTTAATGACATGTCGACCTATAGACATTTGTATTTGTCACTTGCTGTGTTGAGCGATACCACTGCTCGCTACGAAACGTCCAGCTATGTAACTCACACACGGACATTTAATGGTATAATGTGTCTTTGGTGGTCGGACATAATAACGGGCCTTGGGCTTTGACGCTGATTTGGTTCCAAGAATCACGGCACCAGTCCAGGTATTGTGCAAGTCGGAGCCCTTAAGATATCTTGTGTGGAATATGCCAGGACGTTTAAGTGGAAACACGGACTGTCTCCAACATTCGTCCTGGTTGTAACGAGTAAACCACATGCCTTGTTTGATGGTAAGGTAAAACGCCGTTAAACCAATGGTCATGTCATACAGCTAGCCGCAGAGTGTCTGTGTGCCCGCAGTTATGTCATGTTGACATAGCTTTTCCCCTTACACCGCTAGCCGTATTCTGTCAACACCGCTAGCCGTATTCTGTCAACACCGCTAGCCGTGTTCTGTCAACACCTGCTAGCCGTATTCTGTCAACACCGCTAGCCGTATTCTGTCAACACCGCTAGCCGTATTCTGTCAACACCGCTAGCCGTATTCTGCCAACACCGCTAGCCGTGTTCTGTCAACACCGCTTGCCGTATTCTGTCAACACCGCTAGCCGTATTCTGCCAACACCGCTAGCCGTATTCTGTCAACACCGCTAGCCGTATTCTGTCAACACCGCTAGCCGTATTCTGCCAACACCGCTAGCCGTATTCCGTCAACACCGCTAGCCGTATTCTGCCAACACCGCTAGCCGTATTCTGCCAACACCGCTAGCCGTATTCTGTCAACACCGCTAGCCGTATTCCGTCAACACCGCTAGCCGTATTCTGCCAACACCGCTAGCCGTATTCTGCCAACACCGCTAGCCGTATTCTGCCAACACCGCTAGCCGTATTCTGCCAACACCGCTAGCCGTATTCTGCCAACACCGCTAGCCGTATTCTGCCAACACCGCTAGCCGTATTCTGCCAACACCGCTAGCCGTATTCTGCCAACACCGCTAGCCGTATTCTGCCAACACCGCTAGCCGTATTCTGCCAACACCGCTAGCCGTATTCTGCCAACACCGCTAGCCGTATTCTGCCAACACCGCTAGCCGTATTCTGCCAACACCGCTAGCCGTATTCTGCCAACACCGCTAGCCGTATTCTGCCAACACCGCTAGCCGTATTCTGCCAACACCGCTAGCCGTAGTGTACATAGCTTGTTCGAATTCGGTAAACACCCCCGTTCGCTCTGCTAACTCACGGTTTGCTTTTTGTACAGATAGGATTCACAGCCCAATTAAGCTGTGGTGCGCTTACAGTTTAAACTGTCACACGCTGTGAAGGGACATCGACAAAACGTCGTCGACGTACCAAACAAAACTGGCGGCATGTTACTACGTCAAATGGTACGAGCAAACTAGGCCACAGCACGCAAGACGTAAGTAACGGTAGACTCGTTCACTGAGACGTCACGATAAACTCACATCGCATCAGCAACGAAACATGTCCGCGATTGTGAACAACCGTCTGCAGCATTTCGATGTAGACAGACGTAAGGTCAGAGTGTGTACAGTGGCTAACACCCTATGCATGCAGTGGTGTTGCCAGGATTTTATATTGGATGCGCCCCCCCACGCATATATATGCATACATATATATATATATATATATATATATATATATATATATACACACACACATATATATATATATATATATATATATATATATATATATATATATGTATATATGTATATATGTATATATATATATATATATATACATATTATATAAAATGAATACCGATGTAACAACCACGTTTACTGATCAGTGCACCCTGCAGTTCAGCAAAAACATTCATAGAAAGCGTCAAAGTAATATAATTTATATATAAAAAGACACAGTACTAGAGACACGAATTCATAGCCCCTATATAGAGTCCACATAAAGCCGGCCAGCATAATCCTCATGCTACATCTCTCAAACCTTCAGACTAAGAACACGACAACTACCAACATTTAGTCACTTACTCTGGTGACAAGTAATTAAAACATTCGCACCTTAACAAGGACGATGAATCGTTGGCGTTCAACCAGTGACTTGACAACATGTAGCGTTGCTGCGTATTAAAACTGATACATTAACGACACAATTTCCAATTATCCAGTTTAAATCGACTAGATAAATTGCTTTGGTTACACTGACATTACAGCAAACGTTTGGAGGAAAGTCGAAGGGATGGTTAAAGATAGAC
>JAODUO010000547.1:102500-107500 GCA_025642075.2 Ridgeia piscesae
TGTGTTGTGTGTGTTGTGTGTGTGTGTGTTGTGTGTGTGTGTGTGTGTGTGTTGTGTGTATGTGTGTGTGTGTGTATGTGTGTATGTGTATGTGTGTATGTGTGTATGTGTGTATGTGTGTGTAAATGTGTGTGTATGTGTGTGTATAGATTATGTTAACAAACGTGTGTATGTAAGTGTGTAAATCCTTATATATATATATATATATATATATATATATATATATAATATATATATATATATATATATATATATATATATATACATAATTAATTTATTCATTCACCAATCCCCATACTTCATGCACAGTTACTTCTACGAAAACATCAATACGATTACATTTTTAAAAGGTTTTCAACATAACAGTTTCCTCGTCATACAGTTTCTTCCTGAAATGTACAGAACACCATTCCGTATAAAGCCAAGTCTCTGAATCTGAGTTATAAAGTCGTCACATTCGATCAGACGTCGCCGTAATATATATCATGCAAAAGAGTAATTATTTATCTGAAGTGCCAACCCGACCGTGGCGAGAGTGCAACAAAGTACTCATACACTCCGTAGTTCAGGGCTAAGTGGACGCGTTGGAGGTTATCGCCAATTTATTCCACACAGCAGATTCCCGGCGGCTAGACGTATGTGTTTGTGAAGCGTCGATCTTTCCCCCTATAATAGCTATTCCCCACGCACACGCTCCCGTCACCTCGGTCTTTGTCGGGGGCCGCCTATCCTCTTTTCATCGTCAACTAAATGATCTGCAAATTGGGTTGATACAATGATAACACGCACACGCATAGGAGTGTTTAATGGGCCGCCTATCGTATTCATCAAAGGTGCAGTGTTGCTTGTGTCGCTAGTTGCATAAGCTAGGACAAGTTAAACGACACATGGTCTTCTCTGTAGCGTAAAAAGAGGTGCTCACTCCAGCCAATTACCCGCTAGGCAGAACGGGGCATGCTATAATGCTTTCATTTATCATTACGTGACGCTTGATAACTACGCTTGTTGTGTGTTGACAATTGCATAAGTATACAGCTAACCTTGCTACTGGCTATACAAGTGCTGACCAGTATATTATACACCAGCGTTACGGACGTTCCTATAAGAGTAAACAATGCAAAGGAGATGTGCAATGTCTGGACACAATTAGCAGTGTTATGTAACACGTGGTCCGTAGTTCAAAGGTACAATTTAACAGGAAGAAATTAAGTTACGTTGGAGCAACTGTTTGCAATGCAACAAGCGATCCGTCTACAGCAGATCTGTTTCATTGCAGATGTGTGTGTGTGTGTGTGTGTGTGTGTGTGTGTGTGTGTGTGTGTGTGTGTGTGTTGGTGCTGCGTGCGTGCATGCGTGCGTGCGTGCGTGCGTGCGAGGGGGTGTGTGCGTAGTTGGTGGTGGTGTGTGTGGTTTTGGTGTGTGTGCGTGCGTGCGTGCGTGTGTGTGCCTGCGCGCGAGTGTGTATGTGTGCGTGCAGGAGTGTATGTATGTGTGTAGGAGTGGTGGGGTGTAAGGTATGTATGTGTGGATGTTATATATATATATATATAATATTATATATAGCGATCTTCTCCTATAATTTATCATAATATCAAGGATTAATGATTTAAACAAGTGTGATAGGTATGTTGTTGATAAAGTGTGATAAGTATATTGTTTTTTACGTTATCATGTGTTGGTGTTATGGTGGTGTGTTATGCGTGCGTGCGTGCGTGCGAGCGAGCGTGCGAGTGTGCGTGCGTGCGAGTGTGCGTGCGTGCGTGCGTGCGTGCATGTGAGTGTATATGGGTGTGTGTGTGCGTGCGTGCGTGCGTGTGTGTGCCTGCGCGCGAGTGTGTATGTGTGCGTGCAGGAGTGTATGTATGTGTGTGCGTGTGTGTGTGCGTGCGTGTGTGGGGGTGTGCGTGTATGTATGTGTGGATGTTATATATATATATATATATATATATATATATATATATATATATATATATATATATATAGCGTCTTTCTCCTATAATTTACCCATAATATACACACGGATTAATGATTTAAACCAACAGTGGATAGCGTACTGCTTGTCTGAAAAGTGGCAAAGTATATTCGTTTTCTTACACGTCATATCCATAGAATGAGTGCTATAGCGGTGTTGTGTGGGAAATAGAAATGGTTATGGTTTATTCTTTCAAATCAACGTGTGACCATGTTTGAGTTATTATGATCTGCGTTGTCATCATGACGCAGATGTTAATCTGTATTGTTCGTTTATCTATAACGAGCTGTTGCAGACGTCATGACATGTCATCCGAGTAAACTAATCCCGGCGATAATCCTGCGAATGCGTCACCGGACGGATTTGTCGTCAGTACGGTTCAAGTTCTTTAATCTAACGTGTTAACAACGAACCAAGACCAACACAAGTCCACAGGCATCCGGTAAAGTTAATAACAGTCTACGTTAATTAATACACAATATAATCGCGTCTCCTTCAATTAACATTTGCCCAAATTGCTAGTTGCGGTAACCATTAGCCAACCGCACGTCAGTTAGATGATATACCCCGACCGTAATAACTGACCATCGTAATTAACAAGCATTGTGGAATAGGTCATGCTGTGGGATTGTTGTACAGTTCCTTAATGACTGGTCGAGTCGGTGCAATGCCTTGTGGCAGCGATCCAACGATAGCAATGGTTTTACTCAGCGAGATCTTGCTAGGAGCGATGGGTTTGTTAGGTACGCGAGGCAAGGTGTTATATAGTCTGACGGTGTAGGCGGACCCTCATATAGCTACAGACAGCTTGTTGTCGCGTCTCAGAAACGGATGCGTGCTGCTTCATTCAACAGTCAGTTAAATTAAAGGGAGGGTGTCAACTCCTCTCCCAGAATTGGCAGAGCAGTAATTTGTAACGGTAATGTGTAATGCTGTTTAGAACGTGGAAAAGTTAAACTTCAAAAGGTAGTGCGGTTAACTCGCCTCGGCATTATTACCTATCTTTTTTCCTGGATGTTTTATTTACAATTTTAACGTGTTGCAGGCGGAATCTGTCAAATTGTGAACACTGTTCCGAGCTTAATAAATTAACTAAACACAAACTGGCGGACAGCAAACCTTCAACATTCGTGCTGTCGTCATAAGAACCTAATATTGAATGGGAAAAAACTCTTTTTAAAGTACCGCAGAAAAAGGGAATGAAATCCGCGCGAAGAAGTATTCGAGAAAGTCGTAACATAAATTTGACCTCACCCTTGTATAATGAATGACCATTAGAATGACCAACACAGGAGTTACAGTCACGTGGTCGCATGGTATGTAAAAGACAGGTAGCAGAACAACCAACTTGGAATCTCTCGGAATGGGAGATATCACAAAAAGATGTTCGCGTCGCCATTAAAAATCAAAGCGCCTCATGAGCTAGGTGTCTTCCCCATAACTCGTACAAGACAGTTAACGTGTAGAATGTTTCACACATGTTCATGTGTTGTTGCCGTACGCACAGGCATTTCGTCATGGTCCTTTACCACTCGGGTTATAACTTCAGTAAGTAGTAGGTATATATCCCGTATAACTATCGCAGACTCGCGAAACCCTAGGACCTAGACCCATATTAATGGACCAGCTTTCATAGGCCAGTCCGTGTCACCCTTTCACCTTACCAGAAGCCACCCTTGCAATGGCCTTGTGTGCCATACTGAGTACCATCGTTGATAAATCGATGTCCCAAATGTACAAGGTTCGATTATAGATAGAAACTAACTATCCATATGCAGATTTTCGTTCAATTTATTCCAAACGACTTTGTGCTTTTGTGGAACTCCTCTGTTAATATCCCCTTAAGGATTGGTTCAAAGTGACCCGTATAGAGAGATGGTCGTATTAGCAAGATTAGTTTAATAGACTTTGCTGTTATGGAGACAATTCGAAACTGTTCTTAGTATGACAGCGTGACCCTGATTGTCAAGTGTCTGTATTACCGAGGTGGCTATAATGCGTTGTTCGACTGTTCCTGATGACATGTTTAATTGAAATATTACCACAATGGTTTGTGGTTCTGTGCAACTCCTCATATATGCCGAGTCACAACTTTGCCGTATCCGTCCCTCCAACGCTAGCCTGCGAGACCACATGTTGCTTTGTAGGAAACAAGTGTTAGTGTACATGTCAAACATGCACCCATGGTGAGGATCCGATGTCCTTCGTCGGTAACACAAGTCAAGTTTCATGAGAGCCCCTGGCTGAGTCCGGCCCTGGACCGATGTGAAACAGCGAGGTAAACATCGTGCTCAAGGCAGACACGCCAACGATACGACTACTCGGGACCATTTCACTAACGTTGGTAATCCGATTTTGCTCTTTAAGATCAATTTTGATCCTTAACAGTGATTGTGAATACAAGAAAACTGTCAACACCACGAAGCGCCAGCAGGACACTGTCGCTGTGTGTCATGGAAATAATAAGGCAGTGGATATTTGCGTGAAAAAATCATTTCATTTATCAACATATTTTATTTAAAGATGAGTTTTCATTAAGAGTTCTTTGTATCACTGAAATGGTCCCCTGATTTATGCTCTTGATACATGAACAAAGAAATAAAATTATTACTTCGTCTTTTCCTTCGAGTGAATTACCAAACAATTCATTCCTATGCAACTAACCTATTCATTCATCCAGTTGCATAATTAATATTGATTATTGATTTAGCAATTGTCGAACTCTTTGTCTTATGTATCTCTCGTCAGCAGAAACAGATATTCTATAATGTGGACGATTGGACTAATCCTCTAACAAAAGTAAAAACAATAGTAAAGTTTTAATAAACCGCAGTATCCAGTTTTCCGGACTTTTCAATGCGCTGTACAATATACTCGATGGTACACCTATTCACCTGTTCACCTGTTCACCTGTTCACCTGTTCACCTGTCACCTGTTCACCTGTTCACCTGTTCACCTGTTCATCTGTTCACCTGTTCACCTGTTCACCTGTTCACCTGTTCATTCGAAAATGATATCGGTTATTCT
>JAODUO010000547.1:110000-125000 GCA_025642075.2 Ridgeia piscesae
TTAGCAGTAATGAATAAATAGTACAGACAAAGTACAGTTGGTGTTATTAACATTGGTTGCATTTTTTGGCAGGCAGTAACAGACAAGTCTAGGAGTGAGCGAATACAGACATATAGTCAATTCGCCTCCCGCAGTGCCAACCACAAACCACATCTACACAAACAAGCCACCAGTAGAAATGTCACAACATCAAACGTTACAACTCAATTAACACTGATACACATACAGGACACTTTGTTGTAATTTAGGTAGCATTGTTGTGTCCGATTCCGTTGTAAACACCACTGTGTAGAGCCGGCACGACGAGCTATACTTGTGTTTATGAAATGTGACTCTCTACAGACAGACAATCAATCATGAGACACTAGTCTTGCTCGTGGAATGATCTCAGTTCGGTGTTTATTTATCGCGGGTACCGTCAAGTCACGCTGGCTGTCTAGATAGCACGGCACGAGAAACACGGCGAACGAGTCGGTGTATCCCGACACCGCATTTATATTTATTTATAAACAAACACGCCACACAATCCGACTGATTACCCGCGCGCACTGATTAACGGAATGGCAATGGCCTGTATTCTGTATAGCACGTGATACTGACCGAATTTGTTATCGGGTCATAAAAAACAGTCTCAAGGCAAACACATCATATCAATAGCAATACTTGCCAGGGAACACTTGAAACACCGGGTTGTTATTTGAATTTCCGCGTTCTTGGTACTCGTGTCTAAATTACAAATACTTGAGGGACCGTTCACCCCATTGTGACCTGATAAACGGTATTTTACACTGCAAAATTATGCTGAAATCGTCTTTTACAATAGTGTTTTGAACTACACAAAATCGTGATGAAATAAAACTGTCAGGTTTATCGACTAACCGTAGAATTTCGTCAGATTCCTAGATTCTTCTAACATGAAAAATTCCACGGAAATTGATGCCTGTCTATTTACATAAAACCAGTTAGCATCGGCTATGCACCACCAAACCACAAAAATGTAAGTATGCGGGGCAATGAATTCCTGAAAATGGATATGATTACAACACGGCTGCTACAGTGACCTGTCTATCGTAAACCGATAATAAAATAACGATATTTTGTGTTTGTGTGTGATATAAAGTCCTCCCCAGTTCCGTCTAGTGTCCGTGGGGGTCCTTGTGTTAAGCTGACGAATTAGAAAGGAGATTCTCGTAGTGGGGGGATAGGAGAATCAGTGGAAGGAATTCAGCTCATGGAGTACGGAGCTATGCGGGAATGTGTCAAAAAATTGCGTCATGTTGTGGATTCCGTCTTTCTTGAAAATTCAACAACATAAAATAACTCGATATCACTAAAAAATAGTTTTTTGATTCATTCAGCAGCAGCGTAGCCAACTTTCGAAACGGCAGCGACATGATTCGAACTCGGCTACTGCCGACGCTCTACTGAGCTTGCCACCGCGCTCCACGATGTATACATGTATGATATGACAAGTGGCAAAAAGGCTGGCAGAAAAACTGAGACCTGTTTATCGATGTACGAAACAGTGCATTTCGATAATTGGCTGTCTCTTACCAGGAATTACAGTCTGACACCTGGTCGTCACTGTTGGTGACCACGCAAGTGAAATACCGGGGATACAGTGCGGCGCATATTGTAACTTAGGTCCATTTCTGCACTTCAAAGACTCGGCTGAGTAATTCGATTTGGCAACTAGAGTCAAATGGACCTTCTGCGGTGCAATGGGTACAGTGCGCGTCGATCATGTCTTCCGTGTAATTGCTTATGTGGATGAGAATATGCCACCAAATGGTATCCGTTCGCCATTGTAGTCCTTATCAAAAGAACTGCAATGTGCCATTTGTGTAAATTTCTGGAAGGAATGTAGGACTGGTTGAGTTGAAATGATTGTTCTATGCAGCACCAGAGCTGCGAAATATTGGCATAAGTCTAACACTGACGAGGTGCGTACGTATACAGGCGTAATTCGGCCTAGAGGTGTCAACATGGGGCTAATTGGAACAGAAATGAAGGGGTGTCAGGTTAAAAATTGGACTGTATGAGCAAGAGATATGAGAATTTCACCAATTTTATGCATCCCATGTGTGAATGAGGGCTAATTAATGTCTAAAAGTGCCAATACCACAACTTCAAAAAAATAAATAAAAATAGCGGGAATTCAAACAAACGTTACAATGGCCGCTTATGGGGAAATCAAAGGTGATATCTACCCAGATGGATGTTAGTAAGACATGCAGACTGCCCCTCTGCGGCAGCGATTTGTGCCCGGACCACGGCTCCTCGTGGGGGCTTCATTTCACTGAGAAATTCGATTCATGTGTGATTCCTTCAAAATTGGTAAAGGCGATAATGAGGGGTAGTCTTCCTGTGACAAGGCACACAGAAAGTGGTATTACTTGACCTAGGATGTGGTGATTAGTCAGTGACTTTAAAAAGTTTGTTTCACAGAAAATGACGTTTACATGGAAAATGTTACTAATGGTTGATAAAAAAACGCGAACGTTACGGACTGGAATTATATCAGGCCATCTTCATGTATAAGGAAATCAGATCAGAAAAATAAAAAATAAATTTGAAAATGTGGCTCTCAAAGGAAGTGCATTGATTTCCATTTTATTTTAAACTGTCTTGTATAACTTTAAGACGTTATTTTATATTAACTGTAAACGTTCTTTTGACGAATCTTGTTAATGGGTCAAATGTGCTGTGCGTATGTACATTTATATTTATTCACATAAGGAAGTATAGCTATAACGGGAAGTAGCTACAACGCATCTAGATCATTGCCTCGTTTGTATGGTTACCGCTGATATGGGAAACCAGAGGACGACGATCACTATTAATAACGAGAATTGTTGATAAACATGAGTGTCGTATTAAGCAGCATCGTCAACTTGACACGACGATGGTAATCAACAGTCCGTGCACTGACATTACGTCCTGCTTCCCATTCGTAACGATTAGCCTCGGTGGATTACGAGCTTCGCCGAAATGAAGTTTATCAACTTTCGCATGAAACCCGATCACGCCTCGACGTCTGGCAGTTGACCAAGAGCAGTCACAGGGCGAACAGGGCTATACGTAGTCGTCAAAGAACCACTGTGATGTGGGTGGAATAACCCAGGGTCGACCACTGCTCCGTACACAGCTACACGCCTACGTAATAGTTGGCTGAACGTGCACTCGACCTGTCGAGAAACAGTTCCTACGGCCACTACCCCAGGCCACGGTTATCGGAGGGGCGACTTAATTAACTCGAAGTGGCAGGCCACGTAAGTAGGCTATCGGGCACATATTGCATACAATACAGCCAAAGTGAAATGAAACGCACCTTTATGTGCGCTTTATGTAACGTCCCTCACAGCACATGTTTAAGACGGTTGTACCCGTAGGGCTGTTGATGAGGATCTTGTGGTCGCGTCAACGCCCGGCCCGAGGCGATGGACGTGTCAGCGAATTTGCGTCTTCATCATATCTGACATGTCATCGCCCCAACGCCCGAAGAGGAACGTTACCAAGACATCATGTCTACTTAATGCTGACACACATATTTCGTTAACAGCACACGTCTCTATGTCCTCGTAGAACACGTCACCGGTGTACCAATTAAACGTCAACGGAAGACACCATTGGTGGAATCTTGGCTGGCCAGCTGGGACGTTATCTCACGGTGGTGAATTTCTTTGATTCACTTTATCCATGTAATCTCGACCTCAGACGAATCTCAGTCCACAAACGGAAATGGATTACGACGAGTTGCCTTATTACCGAGAAGCACGACTATGACTCACACTGTTGTTCCCCGTCTCCCGCTTAGGGTGTCTCCTGCTCATCCTTGTGACCCGCTCCATGTCCTGGTCTGCTTCACACGTGTCCCAAACATGAGTTACATGACTGTGATAACGACCCTAATCCAACCTCACCACCTCGTTCTCTCGACTCTATGAGGTCCAGTTGTCTAACCCCTCGTGAGCACAGTTTTTCTTGTGAGGTTTTCGGGTTTCATGTCTGCGGTGTCTCTAATGATGATACTCACTGATGAAATCGGTGTTACTAATGATCAGATATAATCAAAAATATTTGATTATAATATATATATATATATATATATATATATATATATATATATATAATTATAAATGTATTCATTATAATTCAATTCAATTCAATATTTATTGAGACACAATATTATTGAGACACAATATATATATAAGTAAATAATGCCAGTGGATATGTCTACTTGTTATTTATTTGTTGTATATATATAATAATATACGTCTGGCTGTATAATGTGCTTTGATTGTTAGTGTAACTGCTGCATGGACCTATGTATAACTGTGTCTCAATAAATATTGAATTGAATTGAATTATAATGAATTATTTATAATTATATATAGCCTATACATACATATATATATATATATATATATATATATATATATATATATATATAAGTATCACTGCATATCATTAAAACCCTATTTTCCCTTTACATAACTATATTTACCTCTTTGTTTATCAAATTCCCATCTTATCACACACTCCCAACGTTTCCCAAACCCCAGCATTCTCCACCCTCGCATCCCAGCCACATCCTGTATATAACCTCCCAACATTCCCTCCTACAACCCCTTCCAGTCACAGCTGTAGCGTATTTCCTTCCCCATAAACGCCACTTAATCCCACCGATTACTCACATTCCAGCCTGCTTCCCTGTTCTCGTTGCGTTGCTTTCCTTAATACCACATCCTGCCTGAAACCCCAAACCCTTCCCTTTCCTCGGAATCCTTCTATTTCCCAGCGGCTTCTTCGTTATCCCTCTTCCCAAAGTGGCCAGGCCCACGCCCTAAAACATAGCTATCCACTCCTGTACGGTGTCTCTTAATTACCAAATTGTTTGTCGTTCTCCATCTAATTTATGAAAACGCCAATGTTTGTTTACCGACGACCATGAATTACTGTGGTTGTTAGTTACTCGAAAAGACGCGTTAAAACAGATGGTTTCAAGGTAGTTTCTACATTATTTGTAAATTGTCTCCAAAGTGTCAGCGTAATATTTATGGATGTCGATGTAAACGAAACGTAAACGTAAAATGTAGATTTCCTGTTTGCGGCGATTTTCTGACGTCCAAACATTATCGATGAAAATACAACATCAGAGACAGATTATAAGTTGTATTCAGAAACAAATATTCCTCTTCAAAGTGTTACTTATTTTGCAATTCCCGCACAGCATCTTTTATCATATTAGACCCACTGACCAGCGGCCATTGGTCCTCAGCAAAACGGATTATGATTGCCCCAAACGTATACATTGGCTGGCTACGATCTGATACAGTAAGTAGGACAAAGTTCAGTTCAACGACCAATTGTGTTCACGACGATAACTACCTATGGCTTTATCAGCGACGTGATCAATGGTCAAATGGTCAATATCTTGTATGTTATAATTACGATACTGTTTATCGAGCCATATCGAGTATAGCTCGTCCGAGCGTTATCGTGTTAACAGGAGTTCTACTCCACCACCGCTCAAAAAGACCTCGATTGACTTTGGTCTGCTTACAGTGTCTGTGTCTGTCGGTAAGAAAGTAAAGGCAAAAAAGTAAAGGCAAGTTCTTATATAGCGCAGTATCCAGTCCTCAGGACCGTTCAAATCGCTTTACGCTTTACTTCCCCGACAGACTTGTTCACTCAGACACCATTTCGGCTCTTCTGGCAAGCATCCAGCCATATGCTACAATTAATGAGTGAAGGCTGCTCGTACACATATCCACCACTGTCTATAGCCAGATACTCATTTATACAGCTGAGTACAACTTATAATCTGCAAGGTAGAGTGAAAAAACTCGCCCAAGATTTTAACACTGCAGCACAGGATTCGAACCCGGGTCCTCTTAGTCGAGAGTCCGAAGCTGTACCCCTGAGCCATTGCGCTCTACAATCAGTCGGTGGAGGCACAGACAACATTTGATCCATCCTATATACATACTGTTTATGACTGAGGAAGACTAAGTTCCAATTGAGTTGGTAAACGTATACCCTTTCAGGGATTAACTACGTCGAGAAGGAACACGTCTCTGAAATGGATAAAAGTCTAATTCTATATTCGCGTGGTTCATAGCCTTCCTTGATAAACACAAAATATCAGTTTTTATTGTGTATGTGCGTTTCACATTCAGAACTGAAGAAAACCGTGTCGACTGATCGTCAATCACTCATATTGAACATATTCTCGTCTCGTCTCGTCTCGTCTCGTCTCGTCTCGTCTCGTCTCGTCTCGTCTCGTCTCGTCTCGTCTCGTCTCGTCTCGTCTCGTCTCGTCCGTCCGTCTCGTCTCGTCTCGTCTCGTCTCGTCTCGTGTCGTCTCGTCTCGTCCGTCCGTCTCGTCCCGTCCGTCCCGTCCCGTCCCGTCCCGTCCCGTCCCGTCCCGTCCCGTCCCGTCCCGTCCCGTCCCGTCCCGTCCCGTCCCGTCCCGTCCCGTCCCGTCCCGTCCCGTCCCGTCCCGTCCCGTCCCGTCCCGTCCCGTCCCGTCCCATTTACTTTGCTGTGGTATGTTCTGCTCTATTTAATATATTTGTGTATAATTATTTATGCCCATCATTGTTCCACAAGCGTGAATTATCCGACCTTGGCAGCCTCCATGTTTCGTCGATGGACGGTCGCCTGGCTATTATAACGCACTTCTCAGAACGTAGATCAATCATACTAAAAAAGCAACTATGCCAGCATCGTCTGTGTATCTGACGTTGAAGAACTGGCCTATAATACACCATCGTCATAACCCGGGGTGTACCGTTATCACCCCTGGCGGATGTACCGAGCAAGCGTGGGTTTGACCTTTTTGCACCAGCGGCCCTTCCCAATCAGAAGAGCAGCTAAGAATACCTCATTTAGGACACAGATTGACAAATGCTGCCTCGCCTTTTAATCACAACTATTCAGCTACTTTAACAAACGGGTGTAAAATCCAGTAGTAGTTTATTTCCGCCAAAAACAATCTGAACAGTTTATAATGGCATCGTTCTTTACTGAGCAGTTGCAATGCTGGGCATTCAAACATTCAAAAGACGTTATTGCCTATTTTAAACATCACACTGCAAACGGATTTTTTAGTTACGCATTAAAATGCCAGTAGTAAGATTGGTGCCTAGATACATTTGATACGACACATTAAAATTATAACAATACTAATCAGCAATAAAATGTGTAAAATTAACACATTAATATTGATTTGAAACAATATATCCGGGTGGCTAAACAAGGGAGTCTACAGAACGGTGGTTGGCGGATGAAGATGGCGTGAGAATCTCTACTTCTCCCACGGGAACACGTCGGTCGCTCGACGGCTGTCCTCGGGCGGTCGCCTAGCCTGCTCCGTGTGTGTCACGCGTCATTTACGACAGTTGCGTCAATGGCGGGTAGTTCACTCCGTCACCAATGACATCAATGGTGCCGATTAATGGGCCAACGTAAAGTGTCGACAGCCCGGGTAAATCATCAGCGCAAGACGTGAATGAGTCGGTGGGGCTACGTACCAGGAGTGACAAGTCGCACGTACAGTCTGTGTGTCTAGTACGTGAATACACCGGCGATGACCGACTGTCATTCATAGGCACAGAGGCACGTGTGACAGAAGACATCCACGCACTCGTTATGATCACACTGGAGGACTTATAGCGACGGTGCCAGCTCGTAGGGTTTATTTGTTTAATATTACCTTCTTATGACTACAATATGCAAGTTGAAAGTGTACTGCCTTCCAATTTGTGTTTAGTGACTTTATTAAGCTCGGAATAATGTTCGCAATTTGACAGAATCCGTCCGCCGCGATGACAAATGACAAACAAAACATCCAGCTACAAAATAGAAAAGATTTACAATAATGCCGAGCCGAGCAGAGTTAACCGCAAAACTCTTTGGTGTTTAACTTTCCCACGTTCTAGACAACAAATTTTCCGTTAAAAATACTGCTCGGCCAATTCTGCAGAGAGGAGCTGGCGCACTCGGTCTAAAGCTGTTTCCTCGCCTAATGTACCGCGTCAGATATCCGATACTGTGAAGTGCTGTATTAGTTTCAATAAAAAAAGTAAGTGGGTGAATTAATATTGTTTTAATAGCCGAAAGAATTAGCTCAAAATATGGATGTCTGGTCTCACAAAACACACAAATGAAGTCTCCCTCTTTATTTGATTCAGTCCACAATCACGTTTGTTGATATCAAAATCGCTAGTGTGCGTGAAAACAGTTGGCTTTAAACATACAAAGTCAGAGTTGGTTATCAGAAAATCGTCTAGTAAATAATATAGGGGTCTATACTGTATCTATTCCCAAATCTTGATCGGTGAAATATGTTTAAATGAACCAACGTTTTCAAACAACTTGACCGTTATCTGTTTAATTGGAATATTTTTACTTTTAAATCACGTTGACATAGCGCGCGGAATTGGTTGTATTCAGTACAATTATATATATTATTTTTTTTCATAAATCGTTTTTCTATAACATACACGGGCAGTCAAGATGCAATAACAGATATGTTATTGATTGATGGCAAGAGTGTACGATATAAATGAACGTATGCCGTATCAGTGACGGACACGTTTTTATGTCAAGAATTTGGTTCTTATCATCAATATATATGTTTTGTATATATATATATATATATATATATATATATATATATATATATATATATATATATATAATATATATATATATATATATATATATATATATATATATATATATACTATATATATGCATATATTATAAATATTATCTTTACTGATATATATATATATATATAATACAGTACATGTCGAGATTTGATACAGTACATGTCGAGATTTGATACAGTACATGTCGAGATTTGATACAGTACATGTCGAGATTTGATACAGTACATGTCGAATGAGCGTATAAAGAATAACTTTAAATACATATTAATAATGATGTGAGTGTTAACGTCAATGCACATAAAGTAATGAACAGTCCGTTGCTTATCCCAGACTATCCCAATTAAAGATCATCACCAACCAGACAGACAAGATGTCAAAGTGATGCAAGTATATGCTGTCAGGTTCGCCTACATACAGGCACGCCGCTAAGTAAATGCAACATTCTCACGCCGTCGAAACACGCACAACCACCAAGTAGTGACGAAACACAGGAACTTCGTCGACTTGTTGGAATGCGCGGAGTAATACAAATGAAGGTCGGGAGAGAAGGCGGCGAGGTTTATGCGCTGTAACTTCTAAGAATAGTAAGCTGTAACATGCTTGTTAAATTGCCCTTGGATATTGTGAGTCTGTGTTTTATCGTGTGCAAGGGGTATTTCACGTAGCTACAAGCTGTAAACAGTCGCTTAGCAACGCAAATGTTACCCAGACGAACGATACACTAATCACAGACATAGGTGCAAAAAGTGAAGAACTTTTTACTTAAATGACATACAATTTCACACAATAAGTAGCTAACCTCGTGTTTGGAGTGACGAGTGAAACACCGTCAGAGAAACAGTAGGACACATTTTCCAAAGAGTTGAGGAAACACTATAGCGACCGGCGATGGGAACTTGGGTAGGTACCGGGAACTCTGACAAGTCTGGGCTCCCGGTAACTGCGTAGACACAACATTGATAAGGTGATCCGGACGCGCTGGAATTCGAGCAATCAAAACTGCATAACTTCGGCGTTTAAAGTTACCGAAGTTACATCTCCACTTGTTTGTCGTGATCGCGCTACCCCCCGCGCAGTCCGTCTTCCCACGGAAACGGTATCGCGACTGACAGCTAACGCGTCTGGGAAAACGTCCAAAAACAACATTCGGCGTGAACGTATCGATGTAAGATTTCCCCGTCGATTGGTCGGTTGCGCACGACAGCTGACATTCAACGTGAGCGATAATGCAAGCGTCGCACGCGTTAAACGCGGCGGTTGAGCGATCATTGCATCAGCCAACCGCGTTGATGGACATATGCTGAGCACACCCTGAGCGGCAGATGACAAGACGGAGACAAGTGAGAAGATAGTGGGTCGGACTCACCAGCATGATCGCGATCAGACGGCAGCGACGCATAGTTCCGGCGGCGTGAAACAACAACAAATCGTCAGGGAATGATCTACGCGCTATCCGTGGATGCGGAGACTGGCGTAACGCACGTATACTGTAACGGCACTTCGCTCCATCTCGTCTCAACGTCCGTCGTCGTCCGTCGTCGTCTGCACGTCGTCTGCACGTAGCACAATCGCTGTTGGACCCACGTATACGAGTACGACACTGGGGGAAACCAGCCACTGTATACAGCATACACCACACTCTTCGGCCCAGAAACCACGCCGTCTCACGCGCAACGTTTCGCTCCGTTCACCGTTGGTTCATTGACTTCTCTCGTGCGCCCCGTCCCGCAGTTAAATCCTTTCCGGTCTGCTTCACCGGCCGGCGTCAAAGACGTCTTCACCCGACACACTGACCTGCCACATGGCCTTTGTCCTGGCGGTGTCTCGACCACTGTCCTCGCGACACTGGTCTTTAGCGAAATGTTTTACAGCGTCGTATAAACAAATGCTCCACGACCCTGCAATTACATTCCGTTCTTGTCGTCCGTAAACACCGTCGCCAGTTCGGAACGATTCAATAACTGCGTGCAATCGCGTTACCAAGATCGTTGCCGAAATGTTATGTTGATAATTACTGGAATATGTATCGGTGTTTATTAAAAGAGTAATTGCGCTGACCTTCGATGCTGCCACAGAATGTCGGACCCAAACAGACCGACGGCGACACTGCCCTTCCTTTATGCCCCCCAGCCACGAATAGTGTATGATTATTATTATATACTAGTTATTATTCTCGCCAGACTTCATTGATAGACACAGACAGTTCCTACGTGCGTCGCCACACGTTTTAGGGTCTTTATTTGGCGTCGTGTCAGCTATGAAGGACGGGCGTCTTTGGCGAGGACGGGCAGATGACGTCACATCCGGGATGTCGTCGGGAGGGGAATACTAAACGCTGTCAATGTATCAGATCACCCGTACATTCGTCAGCAACATTTTGCACAGCGTCAAGGCGTATGTTACACTTCTAGATTTCGCTTGATTATGTTTCAAGTTTGGCGAATGAGCTGTGGTCTCAGGGCATCTGCAAATAAGACGCAATATTAAATAAACTGTGTAAAATTCGTCTAGGCAGGTAATTTAACGAAATGTTTGACGATACCATTCAATTAGTGTGCAGCACTACATTCGAAATTTAACTAGATACTGTCGGAACAGCTGGTAATTTCTTAAGCAATATCTACCATATGGTTTACATATTCATTGATATTTCATCATCGTTGGTAGCTGTTATTATGATTTTATTGTTATTATTCTAATTATTATTATAATTTTGTTATTATATTATTATTATTATTATTATTATTATTATTATTATTATTTTATTCCTGAAAAAAATACCTACATTTATGCCGGTGTAATGGAGAATGGTTTTGTGTTAAGGGTCATCTCATTATTAAATATCTCCTAGAGTGCGTAGTACTGAATTGAAAGTTCGATCATAAATGTCCCCAATAACAATGCATATAAGCTGATAATAAATTCGACAGTGCTAAGATACAATTGACGTTAAAAATGGTTGCAGTTTGTTTGAAAGCAGGTTGCCATCTCCTCTGCCCAAAGAATTGGCCGAGCAGTAATTGTCTAGCACGTGGGAAAGTTAAACATCAAAGGATACTGCGGTTAATTCTGCTCGCCTCGGCATTATTACCAATTGTTTTTTAACTGGATATTTTGCTTACCATGGAAACGTGTTGCAGGTGGAATCTTTCAAATGGCCGACATTGTTCCAAGCTTAGTAAAGTAACTAAACACAATTTGGCAGGCTGTAAACCTTCTACATGTATGTAGTAGTCATAAGAACGTAATATTAAATGAAAAAATAAAACCAAAGAGCTTTGAAAGAAAGGGCGTGGACGAGAACGGTGAGAGAAGACGCCATTGCAAAAAGTATCGACCAATTGGTCCCCCGTACATTCTTACACTCGCCCGTGAAGGAAACCACATGGAAGCAGGTGTCAGTACTACAGTGTGTTGAACTATCTCTTTCCTTGACCATTCATTTTACTTCCGCTGCCGCCACCGGTGCCATTGCACGCAACAGATGATAGTTTTAACAAATCTCACTGGCGCCATCTGGTGAATGGTTGACAACTCATTAAAAACGCAAACAAATCTGAATAACTGCCTCTGTGTTTTACTTTCAATTAAATTACAGGTTGTCATTGGTCCAATGACCAGATGTCATATATTGAAAGAAGCGAGTGGAACTTAGCGCCAGCCAGCGGATGCACTTACAATGATTCAAAGTTAGCGTATTGTCATAAATTATCTATAAAATATAATCAACGCGCACACACACCACACACACACACACCCACACCCACACACCATACACACCACCACACACACACACACACACACACACACACACACACACACACACACACACACACACACACACACACACACAACACACACACACACACGCACACACACACACACACACACACACACACACACACACACACACACACACACACACACACACACACACACACACACACACACACACACACACACACACACACACACACACACACACACACACACACACACACACACACACACACACACACACACACACACACACACACACACACACACACACACACACACACACACACACACACACACACACACACACACACACACACACACACACACACACACACACACACGACACACACTCGCACACGTCACACACCATAAAATAGTTTAGAAAATGTTAATTATCCGTAACCTAAATGTTACTTGCATTGTATAGAGGGACTGTTCCATTTCATTGCTTCAGTGGCATCCAGTTCAGCTTACGCATTGTTTACATTTTTGTTTACAACGTAGTATAACAACACGTCTGACCTTTCACCCAAGATTAGTATTAGTCCTGATTATAATATATGATCGCATATGGTTTAGATACAAATATAATCTAAAATTAGTAACCATCTGCCATGGAATATTTAAACTAATTTACATGAAGCCAATCATCAGCTAATTTACTGGGTAGCCCACTTTATTTCGAAAGTACAGTAATTAGTATTACTTATTTTTAAGATACACATAGAGGACTATCACGCAGATTCACGGTGGCAAGATTTTGAGTTTTGGTATAGTTTTTTAGCGTTGCAAACCTATAGAGTATAGATAATTTGGCGCATACATGCATTGTCAATATTTGCTACTTCAACGACCATGACAAGATTACTGTGAGTAGTAGCCCTACTTATGTAGGTTTAGCCATTAAAACCAAGTGCCACGTCGCTCAAGTGCTCGTTTTAAAATACAGGCTTTCAATAACCGCTATTTTGAATTATTTGAAAGCCGCTATTAAAGCAATTAGTCATGTGGAAACGTATTTATATAGCAAACTACTTATTCAATTTGACTATGTAATGATTATGCCCTACTGGTGAACGATAATAATAATAATGTAACTTCTATTGCGCCTAAATCCTTAGAAACCATGCTCAGAGGCACACCAATACAAAAGGATTAATCAATCTCAAAGTTAATAAACAATTCCAGTTATCTTCAGATTGATTGATGCGCCAGGGAGCTATGGTGAATATGGAAGATTGTAAAGGTATGTCTTTAAATTACGGCGGAATTTAGCAATATTTTCAACTGATTTAACACTAGAAGGAAGCATATTCCAGAGTAGGCACACCCACAGCAAAAGCCATAGTCCCAATATTAGTATTGATTTTAGGGACAAAAGGTAAATTAGAACTAGATGATATATGTTTTTACAGGAGCAAGCAAAGAATACAACTACGATGATCAGTGGAAAACGTTTAAGAACCTCAATTGTCCCCAAAACCAATTTATAAATAAAGTTATGTTGCTCTATGTTGTTTGTGTAATTTTCTTACTTTACATTTTCACTTGGAAATAAACACTTGAATTTATATTGAATTGAAAGATCAGAACTAACACATATCCGAAGAGTTCTTAGTTTTGAATAAAAGTTGCCTTGATGGTGACTATATTATTTATATATAGAAATGTAGAAACAAAAAGTATCGCACATGTACACAAAGGGCCGGAAATCATTTCTGTTTATATCAGATGTTCCTATTTGTAGCTCTCCAACGAACATGACAATAATGACACTTTCCGAACTCAGACATCTCCGAAATCAAATTCAGTCCAAATGCCAGATATCCATCAACTATGCTACGATTCTCACGAACAAAAATTCCAAATTGTCGGTTTTTTGACTTTAACTCGTGCAAGATCATTACCCGTATGCTAGCACCAACCCCGTTGACACAGCGCGATTCACTCAATAATTATATGTTATTAAGACGTCAATTCCTGCAGGACGGACTGTACGGCCTCTTGTGGTCGCGTTATAATAAGTACGATATCTTGAGACCGGAAGGTGTGTCAATGGTACAACGGCCGGCATTCTCCTAAGACAAGTGGGCCCTTATTGCAGTCCAGATATTGTCAAGTTACTGGACACGCAAAAGGCGGTGTCGAATGAAGAATACCGCAAGTCGCGCGCGTTCCCACGACCAGGATTGAAACGTTGCACAAGACAACGGTCGACTTCAAAATAGCGCCTCACGGCAACCTAACGAGCGTAATCAATGATACAGCAAGGCGCGAACAGGTTGGGGTTTTTTTATAGGGAAGAACGCCCAGACGACAGTAGGGTCGGGTGACTGGACGAGGGGAGGGACGAAACGGAATACCCTGGCAGAAAAAAATACCTAATTTTCACTTACTCGTGTTCTTTGACTTCGACGACGTCAGAAGTAACGCCGATTATCCAAATAGCGGACAAGAGAATGACGATACGCCGGCAGCCACGAGAGAGTTAGTGGCGCTTGGGTGTTAGTGATGTGTCATCAGTTTAGTTGGCGTACTA
>JAODUO010000547.1:137500-145000 GCA_025642075.2 Ridgeia piscesae
TTATAACATTAAAAGCGTCATAAAAATTAATAATAAATAATCATTGTTTCCTTATTTTTATCATTTGTTTCTTTTTATATACATGGTTCTTCATTTCCTAAAAAAGTTTGTCCTACATTTTATAATATTAGCGACACTGTTGTCTCTGTTCTCATCAATCACCGAGCCACAATAACAACATGGATGCAATATATTATCTTATTTATATGCAAATCGCGCAATCGCAGCCCGTCTGGTTGTATGCATATGTACAATGACGTCACACCCCCTACGTGATACGCTAGACAATGGTCTGCAAAAATCTGTTTCACCCGTCATTTACGACGCTTGCTGCAACACTGTACTTTTAAAAGCGGACACTCGCAAATTGAAACACGACGATTGTACACGGTCACATACGCAACTGTGCTACAGTGTCAAAAATAAACACCAGGTGGCCACGCTATTGTGTCGATCGCTAACTACGAAACTACGAATTGTACATCATATAACAGTGTAGCAACAATGGAAAAGAGCATGTATATTTAACACGCCAAACGGCCGTTCCGTGCATCACATTGGACTACGGTTTTACAAAAGTCAAGAAGCAGTTCTTCAAAACGTCGTTTACTCGGCCGAGTCTCGCTACTTGACTGCGCGCTACCCACGTGGTCGTTACCAGCGGCTGGATTACGCTACCGAAAGAGCAGTTAGCTGTCTGTTCATCCCGGCACTCCCCATCTTATGCCGCATCTGCATCTCGGCGACATTGGCCGAGAGAGGCTGGTACCACTTGTGGCCGGTCCGGTCCTGCTCTTGGTAGACATACTCCGCGCGCTCCGTGTCCAGTATCCCGGCCGGACACGGCTTGACCGCCTTCTTCACGTACTCCTGCCTGTACTCGGTGCCCCCCTCAAACGGGGCGTCGCTCACGTGACCGGCGTCGTTCGGCTTCATGCTCTTCGGGGGGTGCGCCTGGTGAGCGTGGTAGTTGTCGTGGTAGTTGGTGGAGCCGACGAACGGGGCATCGGGTGGCATGTACTCCGGCTGCATCATCGCCTTCGGACGGTCGCCCAGGGCCCACTTGCGGAAGTCCTGCGAGTAGTTGGTCCGCCCGTCGAACTTGCCCGGCTTGCCCGTCCGTCCCGTCGGTCGCTTCGCCGTCACCAGGACGATCGGCTTCCGGTTGAAGTCCGTGTTGGTGGTCGTGTTGAACTCCATGTCGCCGGCCGGCTTCACGTACTGGTCCGGTGCGTGCTGGCTCGGCTTGTTGAGCGGCCACTTCACGTAGTCGTCCCGGTTGGTGGTCCCGGCATCGAATGGAGCCTCGGATTGGTAGGCGGTGTTGTCCGGACGGCAGCTCGGCTGCTTGACCATGTCCTTCGGCGTGTAGTCCTTCGTGTAGTTCGTCATCCCGTCCAACTTGGCTGCGTTCGGCTGCCACTTCGGTGCCTCTCTCCTCACTCGCTCCTCAAACGGATGCTTCACGTATTCGTCCCGGTACCCCGTCCTCCCGTCAAACGGCTGGTCGCTGACGCGTGTCGCCTCGTTCGGCTTCATGCTCTCGCGGGCGGCGAGCGGGTGCTTCTGGTAGTTGTCGGTGTAGTTGGAGCGGCCCTCGAACGGTGCCTCCGGGGGGAGGTAGTCGTTGCGTGGCTGCTGCTTCATTGGTTTCACGGGCCACTTGCGGAAGTCGTGGTTGTAGTTGGTGCTGCCGTCGAACTTACCCGGAACTCCGCGACGCGAGCTCGGCCGCATCGCCTTGGTCGGCGCGATCGGCTTCCGGTTGTAGTCGGTGTGCGTCGTCGTGTGGTAGTCGACGTCTCCTTCCGGTCTCACGTAGGCGTCCGGCTCGCGCATGTGCGGACGATCGGCCGGCCACTTGATGTAGTCCGTGCGCTGTGTCGTCCCGTCTTCAAACGGCGCCTCAGACTGGTACGCGTTTCCGTCCGGCTTGCAGCTCGGCATCTTCTCGCCTTGTTTCGCCGTGTAGTCCTTCCGGTAGTTCGACATGCCATCGAGCGGGACCTTGCTCGGGTTCCATTTCGGCGCCTCTCTCGCTTCTCTGCGAGGGAGAAGGTGTTTGACGTACTCCTGACGGTAGCCCGTCTGGCCGTCAAAGGGACCAACGTCATGGTGCTGTTCCATCGGCTTCATGCTGGCCCTTGCCGCCTGCTTGTGGGGCAGATAGTCAGTGTTGTAGCTCGATGCCCCCTGGAAGGGGTCGGCGGGGGGCTGGTAGCCAGGGTCGTGGGTGATCTTGTCAGTTTGCTGTAGAGCCCACTTCCGGTAGTCACCTGAAACAAACAAAGTAAAACATATGTTTATAACCATATAATTGCATATAATTGATTTGCATGGCCTTACATACTAAAATTATGCATCTCTGGGTATATAAGTATGGTCGCGCAGTAGAGCGCCAGACTATCAATCGAGGGGACAGTGGTTTAATCCCACTGCCACTGTTTCAATTTCAGCCACCTCACACTGCCTATATCTTTCGGAAGATACTAAAATGACGTGGTCCTTCTATCTGGTGTAAAAGTAAAAGATCCCACACAGGGGGTAAATGTGTAACCTGTAGTGCACTCAATAATTCAAGAGAAGGATAACTCTGAAAACCAAGCTCGACAATACTCTAGCCACAAACATGTGACTAACACAGAGTGTTGAGCTAACCATAAGAAGAAGGGATGTGAGTCTACAGAAATAGGCATGAAAGCCTAAGAATCAACAAAATGTTACACATAAAATAGGGTAGAAGACACCAGCAAAACCCTATCTGCAACAAATGGTTCCAGAAGTGGCACGATACCTTGTTAATTGACAACCAAAGTATTGTGAATGATAATCAGAAAATTGATAATAACTAACACTCATTTGAATTTGAAATAACAGTTTCTGTATCTGAAAATGCTATCCAACAGACACCAGCAGAGATGTATAGCAAATAACTCACTGGACAAATTATGTGGATGACCAGAATAAGCTGGAAATTTTTTCAACATCAGAGTTTCAAATTATATGGGGAGAAGAAACCAGTTTTACGATCCTGAAGGTATGCTGACAATATATTCTGACCCTGAATCTCACAGAAGGCTTAATTAATTGCATGTTTGTTCACAATTCCTGACGTAATTTTAAGTTGTAAAATTGTGAAAGTGAATATTGCTCCGTTGCGGAATGCACATATTGTGAGCTCTAAAATTGTACCAATCAGGAATTGTGATGTATTGTTAAACATGAAGCAATTTATGTATAGCAAAGATTTGTGAAACTGGGTAATTTGTCTCATGTTGGTTTTGTTTTTGGTTGTGTGTGTGTGTGTGTGTGTGTGTGTGTGTGTGTGTGTGTGTGTGTGTGTGTGGTGTGGGTGTGTGTGTGTGTGGTGTGTGGGCGTGCGTGCGTGCGTGCGTATGTGTGTGTGTATTTGTAGCTTATTGTTTTTGGATTATATAATGTAGAAAATACAATGGACATTGAGTGGCAGGGTTTTGTTGTTGCAGCTGATTATGTCAGTACCAACCTCCAGTACCACTGACACATCCCTTTGAAAAACTCCTTTTTTAACATCAGCCAATGAAATCGCTCATGAGGAATATAGTCAACCTCCAATTATGTGATATAATCTTGGGTGATTTCAGTCACATGCTGCTCCAGTTACATACAATGTTTAGGACGTGAATGGGTCATTATATTGGGATTCCCACCAGTCGTGTACTCGTCTTCAAATTCCACCATTCCCATAGCAGACAAAGTAGTGTCCGGTGAAGTCAATTGCTATCATTCGCTGCAGCGCTACGACCCATAGCTTACGAGGATGTTGTGGGCTACAAATGCTTCATTTGTTGATGTAAATATTTAAAACAGAACCTAAGGACTTACTTTTGTATGTTGGTACACCCTCAAACTTCCCCAGCACTCTTCGCTGCAGGTCTCGTTTGATGGCCTTTGTTGGCTGAATCGGCTTCGCTACAAGAAATACATCAACACGTATGAAAACATCAAGAAACACATAAGTAAACACAAAGAAACACATCAGAAAACATAAAGAAACACATAAGAAAACACCAAGAAACACATCAGAAAACACCAAGAAACAGATCAGAAAACACCAAGAAACACATAAGAAAACACAAAGAAACACATAAGAAAACAGCAAGAAACAAATCAGAAAACATCAAGTAACACATCAGAAAACACAAAGAAACACATCAGAAAACACCAAGTAACACATCAGAAAACACCAAGAAACACGTCAGAAAACACCAAGAAACACATCAGAAAACATCAAGTAACACATCAGAAAACACAAAGAAACACATCAGAAAACACCAAGTAACACATCAGAATACACCAAGAAACAAATAAGAAAACACCAAGAAACACATAAGAAAACAGCAAGAAACACATCAGAAAATACCAAGAAACACATCAGAAAACACCAAGAAACACATCAGAAAACAGCAAGAAACAAATCAGAAAACACCAAGAAACACATAAGAAAACATCAAGAAACACATCAGAAAACAGCAAGAAACAAATCAGAAAACATCAAGTAACACATCAGAAAACACAAAGAAACACATCAGAAAACACCAAGTAACACATCAGAAAACACCAAGAAACACGTCAGAAAACACCAAGAAACACATCAGAAAACATCAAGTAACACATCAGAAAACACAAAGAAACACATCAGAAAACACCAAGTAACACATCAGAATACACCAAGAAACACATAAGAAAACATCAAGAAACACATCAGAAAACAGCAAGAAACAAATCAGAAAACATCAAGAAACACATCAGAAAACACAAAGAAACACATCAGAAAACACCAAGTAACACATCAGAAAACACCAAGAAACACGTCAGAAAACACCAAGAAACACATCAGAAAACATCAAGTAACACATCAGAAAACACCAAGAAACACATCAGAAAACACCAAGTAACACATCAGAAAACACCAAGAAACACATAAGAAAACACCAAGAAACACATCAGAAAACAGCAAGAAACAAATCAGAAAACACCAAGAAACACATCAGAAAACACCAAGAAACACATCAGAAAACAGCAAGAAACAAATCAGAAAACACCAAGAAACACATAAGAAAACATCAAGAAACACATCAGAAAATACCAAGAAACACATCAGAAAACACCAAGAAACATGTCAGAAAACACCAAGAAACACATCAGAAAACAGCAAGAAACAAATCAGAAAACATCAAGAAACACATCAGAAAACACCAAGAAACACATCAGAAAATACCAAGAAACACATCAGAAAACACCAAGAAACATGTCAGAAAACACCAAGAAACACATCAGAAAACAGCAAGAAACAAATCAGAAAACATCAAGAAACACATCAGAAAACACCAAGAAACACATCAGAAAACACAAAGAAACACAGTCAGAAAACACCAAGAAACACATCAGAAAACAGCAAGAAACAAATCAGAAAACACCAAGAAACACATCAGAAAACATCAAGAAACACATCAGAAAATACCAAGAAACACAAGAAACACAAGAAACATCAGAAAACACCAAGAAACACATCAGAAAACAGCAAGAAACAAATCAGAAAACAGCAAGAAACAAATCAGAAAACACCAAGAAACACATCAGAAAACATCAAGAAACACATCAGAAAACACCAAGAAACACATCAGAAAATACAAAGAAACACATCAAAAAACACCAAGAAACACATCAGAAAACATCAAGAAACACATCAGAAAACACCAAGAAACACATCAGAAAATACCAAGAAACACATCAAAAAACACCAAGAAACACATAAGAAAACACCAAGAAACACATCAGAAAACACCAAGAAACACATCAGAAAACACAAAGAAACACATCAGAAAACACCAAGAAACACATCAGAAAACACAAAGAAACACATAAGAAAACATCAAGAAACACATCAGAAAACACCAAGAAACACATCAGAAAACACCAAGAAACACATAAGAAAACACCAAGAAACACATAAGAAAACACCAAGAAACACATCAGAAAACACCAAGAAACACATCAGAAAACACCAAGAAACACATCAGAAAACACCAAGAAACACATCAGAAAACACCAAGAAACACATCAGAAAACACCAAGAAACACATCAGAAAACACCAAGAAACACATCAGAAAACACCAAGAAACACATCAGAAAACACCAAGAAACACATCGAAAACATCAAGAAACACATCAGAAAACATCAAGAAACACATCAAAATCACTAAGAAAACTCAAAATAATTGCTACTAGACAGAGTTGTCCTAACAATATTTTGCTATAGACAGCGTATGACTCATCAATATATCTGCTAATAGACGAGGTAGAATACCTCAGAATACTGCTATGACAGGTGTCCTCCATATTCCATGCAGGTGTCCCAATATGATCGCTATAGACAGGTTGTCCTCAATATGATCGCTATAGACAGGTTGTCCTCAATATGATCGCTATAGACAGGTTGTCCTCAATATGATCACTATAGACAGGTTGTCATCAATATGATCGCTATAGACAGGTTGTCATCAATATGATCGCTATAGACAGGTTGTCATCAATATGATCGCTATAGACAGGTTGTCCTCATGGAGAATTTCATCACTTGGATATTCAGTAATACAAAGACAAGCAGGATTTTAAAAAGTGACCTTTGTATCCAGCTGACCACTATGGACAGGTGGCTGCAAAGACAGGTTGTACTGTAATTTAGTTGGTACACCACACCCATTTCTATAATATTATAAAAGTGTTTATTTGTTTCTGTGTTTGTTGGTGAAGCCACATCTCCATCAGTTTTGCGTGTATTGAGCTGACATTTTGCATGTGATCTAGTGGGCCCATAGGGATGACTCGTAGATTTAGACAAGTGTTTACCAAATTCATCCTGGGATTGGATAACTTGGGGGGCTCAACACCTGAAAAGGCCCTATGTGGAGTATGTCACAAGTCATCCTTCCAATACATCTTACGCAAGACGTAACAAAACATTACACTGAACCAATGTAATGCAATCTTCAAATGTTTTAACACAGGTAACTGCCTTTTTTCCTAAAGCAAACGTATACAAGGGCAGTAGGGACGACACAACAGGGATTGCAATTTCTAAGTTTTAGTGTAGCTGACTGGCTTTTTCCCCTCAAGCCTCGCCGCCTCGGGTTGTGCCTAAATAAACGTGTGCTGTTGTAAAGGTTGTTACAATTACCAGTAAAGATCACCAATATTGTACTTAATACGCAGTAGAATGAACGATGAATTATTGACATAATATATAAAATGGTGTCGGCCTTTTTTTTTAGATACGATCAGGATATCGGAAAAACAATTTTTTTTTTTACTTATTCCTAATATCCAAATATCTGGATTGATGACTTACTCCACTGGCTGAGTTTTCATTCAAACACCCACTCAACTTCTCTGTGAATTATTGAAATTTGTAATCTGTAAATTCACATATACAATGTCTCAGGGCAGATGTTCATATA
>JAODUO010000547.1:150000-172500 GCA_025642075.2 Ridgeia piscesae
ATTCAAATCTTCCAACTGGAGAACCTCGTTATTTATGTTATCTTCATAACTGGTCACTGGGTTACGGAAATACTTTCGTATTGTCCTGAAGTGATCATGACTGGTAACCATGGCAACAGGTTGGTAACCATGGTAACCAAAAATGAGACGTTTTATATCATATGTGTGCATGATCAGTGATAGATGAGTCATATGTCTACTTTTGGAACTAGATTGACATCAAGATGACAACGATTTTAATATGATAATTTTCTTTACACAACATTTTTTTCTGGTTCATTTAATAACATCTGCTCCTGGGCAGTGATAAGTCAAACAATGAGTGATCCTCATGTAATCATCTAACTAAATATTATGTAATATAGATTGGTGCATATGGTTTTATACTAACAGAAAACCATGTTTTTTTTGGGCAATATTAATAATTTAAAAACCTATGTACGAGATATGTTAAGAGTTAATTTATTTGGAAACATTAAACAATTTTCACATGAGTGCATCTTGCAGGTATCATAAAGTAGGGGGCATGGAGCATGCCTCTAGAATGTATTATCTTAATTAATACAAAAAGGTGTTTTGTGTAGTTACTTAAAAAAAATTGAGATACTAAATTTGTGTAGCATTCCGACACCAAGCTGTGTATATGTTTTTGAAGAAAACTACATCGAAAATTAATAAATATGGTGATACTTCATTGATGTATGTTTTCAGAGGTGACATGACAACATATGTACAAGCTGATAGTTAGTTACAACTGCCAGGGATAGCAACTTGTAGGCAAGCTATTGGTCACTATGCCGGAAAGTCACCCGGATTGTGAATAGAGTACTCTTGCATTAATAACTTCCTAAAAACAATCAGGTATGACTACAGATATACAGAATCATATCACAATGTAATGTGGAATAGTTGTCCATCAGCCAGAGAACCAACTATGGGCACCAGGTACTGTAGTTTGTAAGATGAAACTTAGTTCGCTGAGTGCACAGAAACACGTCACCAATATTGTAAGCTACACCAACACGGCCAGGTAGGCAGGTATCAAGAACAACAGCCAGGAGATCGAGTCCTGAAAACTATATCTGTATATACATAGCAAGAGAAATCAACATTAATTCATAAAATGGGACATTTTTGCACCCACTGTACAACTAACAAATGCAATTATTAGCACCATTCAAAAGTATTTCCCTTTTGTCGTCTGACATTCCAGCATCACCTCTATGTGTCTAAAAGTTATTTGGTCATGCTGTAATTATTGCACAATGATTATTCATACCAATAAAACTACCACAATTCATAGCAAGACATAGTGCTCAATTACATACAGAACTCCAGACCAAAGCAATATGGAAGGAAACCAAAATAATTGACCCAAGTTTTGAAATGGAAGCATTCTGGACAATTCAAACCATGGTTCTGTAAACTGATGACTGAACTTTTAACCCCTGTGCTATTTGTTTTTTTCTCACGCAGATCACTATGCTATGTGATTGGGCACCTTACTAAAAATAGATATATCTAGTTTAGAGGCAGACGCTATCGGCTGAATACTGGCACAGTTCTACCATCGTAACATTGGCAGAGCTTACCGTCATTATAGAAATATCGGGTACTTGCAAAGTGTACAGTGTACTATAACAGTAGCGGCACGGGGAGTTTGTCCCTCTATTCACGCAGCAATAGCAGATTAAATACATCATTACTACAAGAATGGAAGCACGCCACTATTGACCATTATCAGATATTGCCAACAATGAATTACAGATCACTGCAGAGATGTGTTTGAATGGAAGTTAGATAATGGTGTGCACATATACAGATGTGACAACGAACGGCTAAATAGTATGCATCTATTAGTTTAAAATAATTGATGATCGTAACAACCACAACTAAGCTAAAATATATACAGCTGTACTAAGGTGAGCCAACTCATTTTGAAATAACTAATATATCATATTAGTGTTACCTAGGCAACTTATTTTTTACATTCTACAATTTATGATCACCTCCATTAATCAATAAGCCAATTTTTTAATACTGACGTTACGAAGTAGGCAGTATACGAAGCCAAACTTAAATTATCACTGAGGCACCAGTTGTAGCTGATGTTTATCCTGTATAAATGATAGGTCATATACTATAATGTATACTGTGCGTGTGAACATATATTTATGGAGACATGGTTAAGATGTGTAAGAAATGTTTGCCGAATAACATAACATGATTAGACTATTCCTGCATCATTAATCGCAATTGTATTAGAGCACCGGGCTTGAGTATTAATCGACTTGCAGGCAAGCGAGTAATTAAGTAATTAACACGTGAGTAAGTCATTACAATACACAGATTCTGAGTGAAGACAGCCGGTGCCCGCTCGGTCATTGCCTCCGTCTAATCATCCCATCTGATCTCCAACAATCTTCTACTTACCCGCACGTGCATATTTGACATATGCAAACTTTCGTCATGTTTCTTTGTGGGATGTTTTCGAAAAAGGCAGTATCCTGTGAACTCCAACTTGGCCTCAGATGTTTTACCAGACCATTTTACCACTTCGTAAAGAGTTGTGTATAGGGAGGCATGGTGTCGCTAAGGACACCATGTTTGTATGGGCAGCGCTTTAGCAACAGGATAGGGGTGATCAAGGCTCAATGACTTTGAAATATACGTCATTTATAAACCGTGCATCCTCAATAGCATGTTAAGTTCTGTTATACACATATATTGAATTAATATATAAACCTGTGTATATTCTGAACCGTCGGTTTATATATATGAGATAAATGTATGCAATATTTTCAAACAATTTAGAGTTCCACACCCGTTGACAATGAACTCATCCGCGCACTTGTTCTTAGCTCTCGCGCTGCACGTTACTTCACCGGGGTTTTGCGCGGCGTTTTGCAATATTTTGACAGCATGGACTACGTTTGAAACAAGATTGTCATCGACATTGTTTCACTTATTTAACTGGCAAATACAATATTTGTGATATACATCGAACGTAAGGTTTTAGATAAAGGTGAGTTTCGAAACGTGTCTGATAATCTGTTAATTCACAGTAAAATAACGTATTTAGTGTAATATCTTATATTATCGCCTACTCATTGTCACGCCATCGGCATCGTCTTCTACAAGTTCTAGTAAGTTAACAGTCTTTTCCATCATCACGATTCGTTCTTTACGAGTTGTTATGGTGGGTCAGGCATAGAGTAGTCATAGAAAATTGGTTACTCAAATGTTTGAAACACCCTCATCGTACAAAGTAGGCTGCTGCGCTGCATTCCCCGGCCATTGTGTATAAAAAGTACGCAATAAAAAGCGTTTTAACAAAACATCTGGAATTGGACACTCTATCATAAAAAAACAATAGTCATAATATATTTGAATTTTTTAAAATCTCTACCATATTTATTCCAAACGCCTGTTTAACTGTATACGTGCCACACATTGTAGCACCAGGACCGACGGCATGTGACCACACATTCTAAACCACATTAGTTAGACCAGTAAATGCTAAAGAATAACACTATATGTGTACATGTGTTTTATAATAGGTGAAAACTCTGAACTGAGGCAGTAAAATTATGACCATGTACAAGGAATAAAAATGAGTCTCGTGTAAACTGTATACCCCTCCAAACAAGAAGAAATATTAAAAGACTTAGCATAATATACAAAATGGAACATTACCTTATAGATATCCCGCTAGATCACTATATCCAACACAACACTAGATCCTCACGTAAACATGACAGTCAGTTCTTGCAAATTAGATACTCTGCAAACATATTTGGAAACAGCTTCTTCCCAACAACAATTAAATAATGGAATTCTCTTCCCCCCCCAAACACTGTCTCAAGTGAATCACTAAACTCATTTCAGAATAATTTGGTCCAACATTTTAACAATTAAGTCAGACCACCCACCATGCGCACTGGCGTGATGTCTCCCTAGGACATTTTGCCAGTTACAGATACAGATACATGTAAGCCACTAGCGACTAGATGAACGGAACAGAATTAGTATTAGTAGTTCTATAAGCAATATTTAGTAAGTCTGCCAGAACGACGAATCATAATGGCAGTCATTGGTCATGTGGTGTCAATCCTGGTGCTACAGTTTGTCATGTGTAAACTTTATTAACATTAGAGTGAACAAATTGCTTGAAATGTTACTTTGAGTCAAAGATACAAAGTTTACATTGCATTTATTTGAAGAAAACATTTCTTTCTTGCGTCCACTAAACATGTACATACAAGTACACCAGGGGACACAGTTTTTTTAAAGGATAAGTTTATATCAGGATTTACAGCCAAATTGACAGATACAGTTTTTGAGTATAACTTGTAATTTTTTATTTATTGTGAATTATTTCTATATTTTACTTCACACAGATTAATTTTGTTATAAATTTACGGTACTTTGTGACCACCTACCGCAAGCACATACCATTGACTCATTTAGCATGAAGTGGGTTGTTTGGAATCAACCATTCAAGCATTCCTTTACTTTTCCTGTTTCTGTTCAGTAATTGACAAGACCTAGTATTAATTCTGTGACCCTGCATTATGTCCAACCAGACATTGCCATAATTTTTATTTTTACTGGTGGACCACAAATCACACATTGATCTATGTAATGTACAACTTTCAGTTCACCAGATGACACTTGCAATGCAAATAAGCTACCGGGAATGCTTTCTTAGAATGGTTATGCTAATGTTACATGGTGTTGACCACCAATATTTCACAGCAGGGACTAATGCAGGATAAAATTGAACATTACCAGTCAGGAACATTGCCACATTCATGTGTCTAAAACATGACCAATCCAAACACTTGGCAGTAGATAGGAGCACCACAAAAAGGTAAATGTAAAAAATCTGGTGCAGAACAGCAGTACATGATTAGAACATTCATGCACCATTCATAACAGGTGCATTAGATCATTGTACTTCAGTACCAATCAAGTTGCAGGCAAGCGAGTATTTAAACAATTAACATGAGTAAGTCATTACAATACACAATCAAACTCAGCATGACGCAGGCAGTCAGTGTCAGCATGGTCATTGCCACAGTCTAATCATTCCGTCTTCAATGATTGTTTCCACTTACCCACATGTGCATATTTCACAAATGCAATATTTTGGGACATGTGTTGGACGGCTTTGTTCAAAATGTTCGGTCTCCTGTGAACACCAACTTGCCCTTTGACATGGTACATTGTAGTGGTAGCGGCATCTAAAAGTAAAATGTTCTACATGTCTTACCCGTCTATTTGACAGGGTGACAGATCTCTATGTATGGCAGGGGTATTTCAATAATAGTCAGCAATATCTCTATTGCATGTCACAGGCTTATGGCCCAAGTATGTGTTTCAAATATGTCTTTCCATGTGTGATCTACCCATCTTGGTGACACATGAGTACACATCTTAAATATGACCACAATGTGAGTGTGTGTTGTCCACCAGATTTTGATAAATTAATGAGAGCAAGATAAAAATGATGTCCAGAGGATTAGGGATGGGATTAAATATTGCCTGTTGATCCAATAAAGAAAAGTAAATAGATTTTAAATACAAAATATATTTAATTGTGACACCAACACTGCAGAGAATGGGGAATTATTTTTTTAAATAAAAAAGTATTTGTATGGAATAATGAAAACAAACAATGTAAAAAACTTGGTTGCATGAAACACCTCTCACATCTGGCAATGATGAAACATTTAAATACTGAACTACGCATTGATCATAGTTACTAAACACAATCTGGTTGAAAGTATGTCATCAACTGTGTATTAAGAAAAGAGGAGCAATTTTTTTTAAAGAAATGTGCATACAGCAACGTCATGTATTGACGATATAAAGGAGTGGACTGGGTTCAGCTTCAATAAACTTATTAGAACAGCTGAAGAAGTGTGGAAAACCTGCATGTCAAGAGCCGTCATTCTGTCCCCCTATGGCCCTCAAGTTATGGGACATTTCTTATGACTCAGGATCCCTGAGACAGCCAGTGGAGGTTTGTAGAAGTGTACTAGTACACTGGTCTTTGCTCTAGTTAACATGTGTCATGCTGTGAGACAGCCAGTGGAGGTTTGTAGAAGTGTACTAGTACAATTGTCTTTGCTCTAGTTAACATGTGTCGTGCTGTGAGACAGCCAGTGGAGGTTTGTAGAAGTGTACTAGTACAATTGTCTTTGCTCTAGTTAACATGTGTCGTGCTGTGAGACAGCCAGTGGAGGTTTGTAGAAGTGTACTAGTACACTTGTCTTACGTCTGCTCTAGTTAACATGTGTCGTGCTGTGAGACAGCCAGTGGAGGTTTGTAGAAGTGTACTAGTACAATTGTCTTTGCTCTAATTAACATGTGTCATGCTGTGAGACAGCCAGTGGAGGTTTATAGAAGTGTACTAGTACAATTGTCTTTGCTCTAATTAACATGTGTCATGCTGTGAGACAGCCAGTGGAGGTTTATAGAAGTGTACTAGTGCAATTGTCTTACGTCTGCTCTAGTTAACATGTGTCGTGCTGTGAGACAGCCAGTGGAGGTTTGTAGAAGTGTACTAGTGCAATTGTCTTACGTCTGCTCTAGTTAACATGTGTCGTGCTGTGAGACAGCCAGTGGAGGTTTATAGAAGTGTACTAGTGCAATTGTCTTACGTCTGCTCTAGTTAACATGTGTCGTGCTGTGAGACAGCCAGTGGAGGTTTGTAGAAGTGTACTAGTCAATTGTCTTTGCTCTATTAACATGTGTCATGCTGTGAGACAGCCAGTGGAGGTTTTAGAAGTGTACTAGTCAATTGTCTTTTGCTCTAATTAACATGTGTCGTGCTGTGAGACAGCCAGTGGAGGTTTGTAGAAGTGTACTAGTACATTGTCTTTGCTCTAGTTAACATGTGTCGTGCTGTGAGACAGCCAGTGGAGGTTTATAGAAGTGTACTAGTACAATTGTCTTAAGTCTGCTCTAGTTAACATGTGTCGTGCTGTGAGACAGCCAGTGGAGGTTTGTAGAAGTGTACTAGTACAATTGTCTTAAGTCTGCTCTAGTTAACATGTGTCGTGCTGTGAGACAGCCAGTGGAGGTTTGTAGAAGTGTACTAGTACACTTGTCTTTGCTCTAATTAACATGTGTCGTGCTGTGAGACAGCCAGTGGAGGTTTGTAGAAGTGTACTAGTACACTTGTCTTTGCTCTAGTTAACATGTGTCGTGCTGTGAGACAGCCAGTGGAGGTTTGTAGAAGTGTACTAGTACAATTGTCTTTGCTCTAATTAACATGTGTCGTGCTGTGAGACAGCCAGTGGAGGTTTGTAGAAGTGTACTAGTACAATTGTCTTTGCTCTAGTTAACATGTGTCGTGCTGTGAGACAGCCAGTGGAGGTTTGTAGAAGTGTACTAGTACACTTGTCTTTGCTCTAGTTAACATGTGTCGTGCTGTGAGACAGCCAGTGGAGGTTTGTAGAAGTGTACTAGTACAATTGTCTTTGCTCTAGTTAACATGTGTCGTGCTGTGAGACAGCCAGTGGAGGTTTGTAGAAGTGTACTAGTACACTTGTCTTTGCTCTAGTTAACATGTGTCGTGCTGTGAGACAGCCAGTGGAGGTTTGTAGAAGTGTACTAGTACAATTGTCTTTGCTCTAGTTAACATGTGTCGTGCTGTGAGACAGCCAGTGGAGGTTTGTAGAAGTGTACTAGTACAATTGTCTTTGCTCTAGTTAACATGTGTCGTGCTGGAGACAGCCATGGAGGTTTGTAAAAGTGTACTAGTACATTGTCTTTGCTCTATTAACATGTGTCTGCTGTGAGACAGCCAGTGGAGGTTTGTAAAAGTGTACTAGTACAATTGTCTTTGCTCTATTAACATGTGTCGATGCTGTGAGACAGCCAGTGGAGGTTTGTAAAGTGTACTAGTACACTTGTCTTTGCTCTAGTTAACATGTGTCGTGCTGTGAGACAGCCAGTGGAGGTTTGTAAAGTGTACTAGTACACTTGTCTTTGCTCTAGTTAACATGTGTCGTGCTGTGAGACAGCCAGTGGAGGTTTGTAGAAGTGTACTAGTACACTTGTCTTTGCTCTAGTTAACATGTGTCGTGCTGTGAGACAGCCAGTGGAGGTTTGTAAAAGTGTACTAGTACACTTGTCTTTGCTCTAGTTAACATGTGTCGTGCTGTGAGACAGCCAGTGGAGGTTTGTAAAGTGTACTAGTACACTTGTCTTTGCTCTAGTTAACATGTGTCATGCTGTGAGACAGCCAGTGGAGGTTTGTAAAAGTGTACTAGTACACTTGTCTTTGCTCTAGTTAACATGTGTCTTACTGTGAGACAGCCAGTGGAGGTTTGTAAAAGTGTACTAGTACACTTGTCTTTGCTCTAGTTAACATGTGTCTTACTGTGAGACAGCCAGTGGAGGTTTGTAAAAGTGTACTAGTACACTTGTCTTTGCTCTAATTAACATGTGTCATGCTGTGAGACAGCCAGTGGAGGTTTGTAAAAGTGTACTAGTACACTTGTCTTTGCTCTAGTTAACATGTGTCTTGCTGTGAGACAGCCAGTGGAGGTTTGTAGAAGTGTACTAGTACACTTGTCTTTGCTCTAGTTAACATGTGTCTTGCTGTGAGACAGGGCTTTATGCAGGACAAAATTATTGCCAGTCACACATGTTTGGTGGACACATGGATGTTAACTGTTAAGCCAGTTGACAAAATAAAAAATGTGTCTGATGACCTGAAATGGACTAAAAACACACATGTGACACCATTTACACTCACTTCTAAGGCATAACTGACAACATGTATGGTTGTGGAACCTTTTTTGCTCCATTTTTTTACCCGTCCACCCATATTTCTACCCGTCCACAACGGTTTTTACCGTCCAAATGACGGGTGGACGGGTCTCTGCATAAAGCTATGCTGTGAGACAGCCAGTGGAGGTTTGTAGAAGTGTACTAGTACACTGGTCTGTAGTACAATTGTTAACATGTGTCGTGCTGGGTGAAACTGATATCTGAACAGTTATGTAAGATTTCTATTGATCAGTGCTGGCAGGTTTAATTGAGCTTTCAGTGATTACCACCATACTTGAGACAATACTAACTATACTACAGCCTGTTGTAGTTCTCACTTAAGACCCAGTGTATTACAGTGTGTTACAGTGTGTTACAGTGTGTTACAGTGTGTTACAGTGTGTTACAGTGTGTTACAGTATGTTAGGCAATCACAGCTCAGTCGTTTGTCTTGCTCAGGTTTTGTTCTTGGGTGTAGCGTGAAAACACTCAAGTCTAAGGTCGCCAAACTTTTCCAGTTGTCTGTGTGTCCACCTGACAGGTAAACAGAGTGTATTACTTGTTAATAATCTATTACATATATAATGATTTTGGTTATTATGTAATTGTTTTTGAATGGTGTAACTGTGTTACCGTACTGTGCAATTATACTTCTGAAAAAAGTTTCTCCTCTAAGATACTGGACGGGGCCCTTTGCAGGGCGTTTAAAGTCCAACGAGAAATTGTCAGTCCACTACAGGTTACACACTTATCCCTGTGTGGGATCTTTTATTTCCCCTGCATAAACACCAGATAGAAGGGACCACCGGCTTTTAATGTCTCTTCCGAAAGACATAGGCAAATGTGGGGTGAACGAAATTGCCTAAGTTTCGAAATGGCAGTAGGTGGGATTGAACCACCGTCCCCTCGATTGACGGTCCGGCCCTCTACCACGCGACCACCACTCCCCACAAACAACTATCTTACAACTTGTAATGGCGTTGAAGAGTAGCACTTGTATTTCTGGAGAGTGTAATTCAGTTTTGAAGAGTGTAATTTTAATTACATATCTATTATTTCAGAATAGCTTAGAATAGCTTAACTGTATTTCAAAATGGAATAAGTTCTAGTGATATGTGGTAATGTAGATGGCAAAGTTCTAGTGACTAATGTACTCTGTCTATTTGCTGTAGATTCAGTAGGACATCGACAAGTTTTGATATGATCACACATGAGAATGGTGAGAGCCACACAGCCAGAGAAACTTGCTGCTCTACAGCGACATGCAGCCAATATTCGCAACATCTGCATCTTGGCACATGTTGACCACGGTGAGTGCTGGCATCACTGCAATAAACACAACTCAGATCCGTAGGGTGTAGATTTAATTTCGCTAACCTCCACATTTCAGCAACAACAAAGCACTACATTTTAAAGAAAAAACGTCAATGGAATTACGGGTGACTATTGTGCTTTTAAAACAAGTAAGTTGCCCTTCATGGCCTTCTTGATTGATGATAGAAACACTCTTGATCTAGATGAGGGGACTAATCGAATCCACTGTTTGTGGCATAACCCAGGGGTTACTGGGGTGGGACAGGGGATGGGGTACAACATCTGCTTGTCATCCTATCTAAAAGGTGAAGGTGGTGTTCTTATGTGTTTCATGTGGAGTGATAATCAGTATAGCTCAAACTGTTATAAAATATATGTAAACTGGTACATTTCTGTAGCCAGGCACTTGGGTACAGTTGATTGAAGAGAAGCAGTGTTAGTATCATATACTTTACTCATATAGATAAAGCAGCACTGTAGAACTGAATATAGTCTTTTATATGCTAGTAATAGTTAACAGTTTATTTAGAATAATTTTTTTTTACTATTAATATTTAGACAAGATTTTAAATGTTAGATAATAATTATGATATATAACATATGTTATGGACTCCACTAGTTTTTGAACAAAACATTGAAGTTTGTAGACCATATCTTGCAGAATATAATTATAACAGACGAAAACTTTGTCAGAAAATTGTTCAAAGTGGCAGCAAAACATTTTAAACATTTGAACATGATACTGTAACCATTGTGTGTTGAACTGTTAACAAGATAAATACTGTGTTACGAAGACTGATGGTCAAAATTATATTCTCCCGGCTTGGTGATGGTTTTCAGACAAATAACAAAATTACGTATTCACCGCTGATACATATTTTGAATGTGTAGGTTATTCATTCGCTGGCTCACTTATTCGTTCGTCCGTCCGTTCCGTTCGTTCATTTAATTAAACCCGTTGTCTGTTTCAGGAAAGACGACCCTTGCAGATGTCCTTGTGGCCAGCAATGGCATCATCTCCCAGCGCATGGCTGGCAAGGTTTGTATCCAAATCTATGCCATCCTCCTATTCCTATATATACTGTAGGTCATTGTTTCACTTCTCCCAGGAGACGTAAGACCACTGTAAGGAACTCATCCGCCATTACCCAACGAAAGACTACCCTCTAGAAATAGCACTATACACATTGTCTGAACTTCTGTGAGGACATAAATTATGTAGTGTGGACTCTGCACAAAAAATAATTTCTACTCACTCCGGGAGTGAATAGAAATTATGTTTTTGTGCAGCGTGGCATCAGAGCTGTCAAATGTCATGACAGATGACAGTCTGTGCTCTTTCTATATATTGATACTGGTGTCATTTTGATTGGTGATAACAACACGACTGATCACCATCTGATTCTAGTAGAAATGAAGGGGTGGCAGGTTTCAAAGTAGTTTATGTGAAACAGCGGTAATAGAATTTCACAAATTTTCCAGTGGTGGTTAAATATGCTGTGAAATTTTCAAAAATAAACCTATTCAAATTTAATAGGAAATGAAGGAAACGTTATAATGACTGATTCGAGGCTACCGGTAGGTCTTCTTGCCATTTCCATTAAAACCAGCACAAACCCATCCCACCCCATTGATTGTATAGAAATCTAATTTTTGCTGCAAATATGTTTCCCCCTTTAAATTCACTACTCTGATGCACTACTCTGAAACCAACAATTATTTTCAAAATGATGAAGTTGGTTGATTATAACCAGGAACACGAAGGCATGTCACAAAGTCATCCGTTTTGCTGGAGAGGATAAAACTGTGAAAATAACTAGAAACGTTGCGCCCGAGTTCTAACAAATAACTTTGTCACAGCATGTTTCTACTGTGTGCGCCTTCTGGGTGCATGAATACATTTATAAACTGAAGTGTGACAATGATTTGGCAGACGAACATATGCCATGGTTTAAATGATCAACAGGCAGTATGATAATGCAGACGCTCTGTTGGAGAAAATGGGACGTAGTTAGACGTCAATGACATTGTTGTGAATCAGAAATCAATCTTCCTGCCCCTAATGAAATGCAATGTCAGTTTTTTACAGATGAGTTGTCAGTCTTCTTACTGATATTAACATTCCACTTCAGGAATGTTTATAGCTATTCTTGATTACTTGTGCGTAACCGCGATGTTTTGCATCCAGCTACGTTTACTGAGGAAGTTACAGCAAAGTGGAAAGATATTTCTAAATGGCAGTTTGCAGCTGTCGCCTCCAGCAAAAGGCCACCACAAAACACCCTTGTATGGAGCAACTATTGCATTAAATGTAAGCAGTGCAAACGTTTAATGGATGATTGTGTGACAGGACACATGCCCAGAGTAGCTGTAGCAATGTTTTACTACACACATTTAATACCCCATCACTGTTACCCCATTTGATATCTGTACATTCTACCTTATGGATAGTACGTATTTTACTACGTAAGTAACTAGTTTATTGACTTCTTCAGTTGCGACAGCCTCACCTGTGAGAACATCACAAATACCTGCTCAAGTTAATTAGCAGCACCAACACCTGGCGGGCGAAGTTTATGCACTTTGTTACCATGTTAAGGACTGGCTAATCTACAAATGTTTTACAAGATTCTTAGAATAAATATCGGTAAGACATAATAAATGAATTATCAGTAATTTTACAATTTATCTATGACGATGATCTGTAAAGGATAATCCAGTTGTGGTGATGATATTATTAACAAAACATAATAACCACTTCATTTTGGGAAACGCCATATTTACAGCTATAAATGTATTTACAAAATATTTTCCTGAGATTGATATATACACATAATTATATACACATATCTACATATGTATAATATTAAAAATTGGGTAACTTCTGCACATACATCCTTAGAAAGAGTTGCATCAAATCAAAAGGGTTAATTGATATAAGATTTTATCAACAATTCCAGTTGTCATCAGATTGATATGCCAGGGAGCAAGGTTGTAAAGGTAGTAAGGTATGTATATAAATGATGCTGTAATTTAGTAATATTTTCAACTGATTTAGGAATATTTTCAACTAGAAGGGAGCATATTCTAAAGAGTAAAAACCCTAGTCCTGTAGCAGAAGCCATAGTCCCAATATTAGTATTGACTTTAGGACACAAAGTGAATCAGAACAAGATGATCAAAACGGGACAGGTTTTGTATGGGAGTAAGCAGTAAATATAATATAGTAGCACCACTCCAATGCAGTATGTTATGGACTGGTAACTACAGTAATGGACACTATAAATTACCAGGTAGTTATTCAGGACTTTCAAAAATCAACTTTTGGTAGGTTTTAGTTATGGGGATGTTTCTTCGACGTCAGGTTTCGCCGTAATACAAAATATACGTCAGTATGTTATGGATTGGTAACTAATGGACAATACAAATTACCGTGTGATTATTCAGGACTTTCTAATATCAACTTTTGGTAGAATTTTTTTACGGGCATGGGTTCATGACGTCATGTTTCTAAAATTCAAAAATTTAGGTCAAATATGTACAAGATCCTTCCACCCCGATATACAAATATTGACTCACGTTACACTTGTGGCTGTGGGTCGTCTGCTTGATGCGGCCATCGCAAGCTCATAGCATTATATGGCAGTTCCCTTACATCTTGTCAAACTATGTATGTCGAGTTATGGTTATGGTTGCCATAAGTGGATTTGTATATGATTACTGTTAGTACTGTTATTGTGGCGGAAAAGAATCGCATTGCGCTAGCATCACAACAGAATTGCAATCCTGAACGGATTAATAATTTTATAGTAAACATGTTGCCTTTGAATTAACCCAAGTGTCATATGAGCTTGGTAGGGTCAGTCTGTCTATTTATTGTGTGCATTGTAGGAAACGTGTGGTCGGTCGGTCATATCGGCAGACCTTTGACTGGTATTTAGTAGGCCACTGGGCAATGGTCAGATGTTTGTGCATAGGAGCTAGCTGGCCAGAACTAATTTGACATACTTGTGTAATGTACGTTCCATTCCCTGAATGAGTTGGTGTTATCAATTAAACTAGCTTACACATGCTTGTGGTGTGAGGATTTAAGTGCCAGTTATCACCATTAAAGACATTATAGTACAGTACAACATGCTTGTAACGAACTACATTGTGTGTAGCTAATGAGTTTGTTATATCCGTGAATTCGTTATAAGCGTGTACGTGATTGTCTGCTAGGTGACAGTTTTTATACTATTCGCCAGGTGTCTATCACATGTATGCAGATATTTTGTTGTGTAACATTTATTTGGGTGACAAAAATATTCTTTTTTATGTATACCGGGTATACATGGTTTGTTTACCGTGTTTATAGTGCACAGCATACGTAGTTTGTTTACAGTGCTGCAATGGCGATTTGTAACAAAGTACAAATACCTCGTTATAATACTTTAAGTAGTTTTTTCAAGTAATCAGCATATAACAAAGAACAATTTTATTAATAAAGTTCTTTCATTTTACTAAATAATTTCAAAATTATATTTTCTGACAAACTATTTTTGTTATTAGGTCTGTTCACTCGACTATGTAACGCATTTTACAAATGCAGCAAATGTAATGCTGGGTTTCGATTGGTTAGATCAACACTCATGGTGTCAGAGGTTTTGTTGGATATTTCCACTTCAAGGCCACCTTTTGAGTAAACCACTGATGTGACAACTTTGATTGTAGACGCAAATGGTTAGTTTGTGTTAACTCTCTTAGGTGCATATCACCAAACTGTTGAACTTGTCCCTTTAACTACTGTTACAATTATGCTTTTCTAAAACTGTTACGTATCAAACATATTCAAAACCTGTTTTAGTGTTAATAGTAAAATATTTTGTGACAGTATAAAAAGCTATAGAGCGCTGTATGTTTTGTCCATACCAGTAAAAGTTAATTTTCATCTGATGTGTTAGTTAGGGGAGGTTTTGTTCTAGGTTCATCCTAACCAGTGGTGATTATTAGCAGGATATTCATTGAATCAGCTGTACTTTGTGAACGTCTCACTGTTTTGAATGGCATACAGAGAATTATTTGTACAGAACCTTTACCAAAGACGACAGTTTTAATGGTGTTTTGCAAATGTGCATGTTTTCTAAAAAGAAATGTTTCTAAAAAAATTTCACTCCACTGCATGTTTCCTAAAAATCTTGCAAGTTACAATATAAATCATCCACAACCTTTGGTTTAAGTATTTAAATATAAATTTCAGCAATCGCAGAAAACATCAGCATCTTGTACAAACCATAAACCTCCACTGGCTGGTAAAAGCCCTAAATCTGGGGGGGTATTTTACGAAATCAAGACATTACATTTCTTTCGAGAGATTGTAGGTGTATCCCCGGAGTTCAGTGCATGTGAACTGGCTCAACCACACAGGCTAAAATGTGGAGGGAAAAGAGGCGCTAATATGGTCAGTTTAACTATCTGTCTCACAGCGGGCTGTGTCCCAGATGGGCTAAAGAGAAGGTGCCAGATGCAGAATTGGCCGAACGGTAGTTTGTTACAGGAAGTCTGCTTTAGAGAATGTGGGTAAGTTAAACATCAAAGCCAAATGTATTGTGGTTAACTCTACTCACCTCGGCACTATTGCCAATCAATTTTGTTTTGAAACTGGATGTTTTGTTTGTGTTGCCGGTGAAATCTTTCAAATTGTGAACATTGCTCCAAGCTTAATAAAATAACTAAGCACAAATTGGCAGGCAGTAAAACTTCAACAGGCATGTTGTAGTCATAAGAATGTAATATTAAGTGAAAAAATATAACCTAAGAGCAGGCATGCTCATTTAAAGTCTTCTGACAGCTAAATGGAGGTGTGGTCAAGACATATAGACTGACCTTGTACAAAGTATATAGACTTACCAGCTACGGTGAGTCAACATGGAGTGTTTGACCATCAGAGCATGGTCAACAAGTGTAAATGATCTTATACAAAGGTACATTGAAACTTACCAAGTACATAGATATAAGAACCACAAAATGTTCCAGTTGTATACTTGTAAGTACATTCAAAATGTCACTGATTAGTACAACTCGGGCATAATACAATATTTGTGTGTGATTTTGTCGGGTGAATTTAAACAATAAATAAATAGTGTTTAAATTATCAATTATCAGGATATAAAGTGGCATCATTGATTGGTCTAGAGTTTAGACCTTTCACAGATCTGGTATTGTGTTGTCAATGTTTCAGCAATATCATGTCTGCAGTAAGTGTAACACAAATAATTATATATTTGTTTAAGTAAATGAAAGAACTGGATTTGCTTGTTACATCTGACAACTTACGGAGGTTGTTGCTCTGCCAACGTGTGATCATCAGATGCTGAATACGTCGTTGGGATATTCCTTGAATCAACCGTAGGAAAATTGACAACATCAATACACAAACAAATATGTATTCACAATGTGCATTCATAGGAAGATGATGAATGGGTCTGACAAGTCTAAAGTGGCGAGAACCCATAAAGAAAATGGCTGTTTCCCTACTCAGAATTAATTGGCATAGTAATTTAAATCTGTAACAGAATGTCTGCCAACATGGATGTGTTAAGATAGGACATGGATGAATATCAATATATAGTGCAGTTTACTCTGCACTCCTGGCCGTATTGCCCATAAAGCTGGTTTGAAACTGCATGTAGTGTTTACTAGTTGAACACATTTTGCTAAACATTGTTATAAGCTTAATATAACACATTTTTGTGGGTGGTATACCGTAAAAAAACTGACTTAAACATTCTATTAAATGATGAATAAAAACCTAGGAATGGTCGCCTTTTAAGATACTTTTAAACTTTCTCTCGAGGAGCCATGATAGTTTGGTTCGCAAGATGCAAATTATTCAGGAAGATGATGTTTACATTTAAACCTGTCCTATCTAGATTGTAGTTAGGTAGGCTTCTTGTGCCAGGCTCATCAGCTTACCTGCCACTGTAGTCATCATCTTCGTCTACAGCCTGTGACTGTGCTCCCACCGTGGACGAAGAATCACCCTTGATTGGTGGCAGCACTGGTGGTGGCTGCCTCATCGCCATTAGAGCACCAAATCGTGCTCCTGCCGAAGCCCCTGCCCAGTGTGTTGCTGGTGCCCGTGACTGATCTTCGGGTGGTTGACGACGAGTAGGTGGCATCACGACTGCCTTCGATGCACCAAAGACATTTCGTCTGGCCATTATGGTTTCTAGCGGCACTGTCCGACTTGATGGACCACTGAACCCTCCGAACTTACGGCTGTCCCTCAGGCGTTCTGCAGGCGATGGCACGTAGTCGGATGGCGGTTTTAGGCTCTTTGATGGACCAAAGACTTTCCGGCTGGCTCCGATGTTTTGTGATTGCCGTTCTGGAGGTTGTGTAGTCATGTCCATCAGAGGCTGTACTCTGTCGTACGAGTCTGGCGGACGTGTGTCGGTTGACGGGATCATTTGTCCAGCGGAACCACTTCTCACCTCAACTGGCCTCAGGGAACCAAACTGTCCGTCTGAGTCTCTCCCCCCTGGAGGCAATACATGCCCTGCATGGAGACTCGCAAGTGAGTCAGCTTTTGTGTGAACTGGTTGGTGCACTGTCTCAGTATCTGCCCTTGCCTGTGTGTCTGTATTTGTGAGACCTGAACTAAGTACTTGGTCGGTACCTCTCCTTGTGCTAAAAGCTGTTGTGTCAACTGATGTGAGCATTGGGTCGGTACCTCTCCTTGAGCCAAGAGCCTGTCTGTCACCTGATCTAAGCATTGGGTCGGTACCTCTCCTCGAGCTCAGGAGCCTGTGTGTCCCCTGATCTCATTGGGTCGGGACCTCTCGCCTGTGCGTCTGTATTTTCGGTTCCTCCCACGGCGCTCTGCGGAACAGCGCTTGTGTCCGCGTGATGGTGTCTGTGACCATGTCGCCTTCTGCCGTACCCCATGCCATCTTCATCATTCCCTTGCTGAACACTGTGCTGCTCAGTTTCTCGTGTTGTGCGACTCTCGTCACCCGGTTGCAGCATGACCCGTTGCTGCTGGTACTCTCTGTGGAACTGCTCGTTTGAGTCGCTCCTCGTCGGCCGCATCGGAAAATCATAATAATAGTCACCGGAATCGGCATCGTCACCCATGACGGTATATTCTCACGTACCTGTCAAACGCCAGCACACGCACGCAAGCCGACTAGAACCTAGAATTCTGCAAAGAGGAGATTTCTACCTGTAATCATGACTACCTGGTGTGTTCAGCGTTGTCAGCATGCACCTGATCATATAGAGGATATGAGAGGCAGGGTGGAGGGGCGCATACTTTATTTACTTATTTATTTATTATATCAAAATAGTTTATAATGGATGGAACTTATCATTTTAAAGAACATTATATATATATATATATATAATATAAATATATTTTATACATTATGCTTATTTTATTTTATATAGGCACTATGTGACTCAAATGCCAGAACACGTTCCTATTTAACATGAAATGTATATTGCCTGTTTAAAAAGGCAAAGCTTTATTATTATTATACTGATTATAAAAACTGTCCTTATCAATGTGATCATTGGTCCTAGAATTATATTGAGATGTGTAATGAGTATGTTGTGTATGTTTGTTATATTGGCACTATAAATATAATCTCTTCGTGGGAGCTTTATAGAGTCGCATGATTTTGACCTAATTTGAGATGTTATAATAAATGCAGATAAAACGATGACATGATTGTTAAATATCTGTGAAACACCACTTCGTAACTTCATCCAAATTATTATCAACATTAGACATTATATTTGTTTATTAGTAAATATGAACTTAGTTATTTGTCATAGTTAAAATTTCCTTTGTGCCATCCATGTGAGGAATGATTTTTTTTTATTAAAACATGTTACATTTATATTCTAGTCAGTTAATTTTGACTTGTGTTAGCTGTAGTGTCTGTATCCACAAATATTTGTTTGTTGGATTAGTTGTTAGAAAAATAAACTGGACATTAAAAGGTGGAAATATGAGGTATACATTTTTGCAAAAATTGATGGGACGGCTATACAGGCCAGGCTAGGGCTCTGCCATTAATTAATTCACTGTTTTTGGTCACCGATATAGTTCAAAGTATGGTTTCATTTTTGCAAACGATTTGAACATTTGGCAGTATCGAACTGTAAGTAATCTCCAATTTAATAGAACATTTTGTATGTACAGCTTCACTGACGCACAGTGCCTGTTTTATTAGTAGAAATCCGTATGCGACTGATTGATATGAAATTGAGTGGCGCCATCTGTCGACCTGGTGCAAACGAATTGTTCATAATTACAAAAATATAAAAACCGATTGTCCCTGTAATCTGTATGTTCGCCTTTTGTTCGAACAGTTTTTGTATGTGTGGTGGGCATATTTCTGTTGATCTGTCATCTGGTTCATCCGAGGGGTTCGTTGGTGTAGTTTTAATGTCCGCCCGGGCCGGGGTTGGGGTGGGGTAGATCATCGGAAGTTTGGGGCTGAACTTGAAGTTTTAACGGTAGAATTAAATGTTTGGTGTGCCATCATAAAATGATGAAGTGATCTACACATATGTCGCTGGGTGTAGGCGGGAAGTTTGCTTATTTTAAAATTATTGCTGGGTTAGACAATTCTATCGATGGAGGACGCAGGAAACATATAATGTTTGCAGTCATTAAAAACTGCATATTTCAATGCCTTATTTTATATAATTAATTCTTAGTTCTAGTAATGTAAGAAACGAAACGAACTTCTTTGTCGTTGCTCGTCCTCGACGACATCGAACAAAGCATTCAAGGGTCTAACAAATAACTCGGCGTTCCGTTTCGGCCAGTCCGGGTGGCAAACGTGTGCAGCTCGTCTGCAAAGCAGTGCAAATTAAGAATAAACTACGATATTTAACACATATGTGATGGAAATGTCGACGACCGCCGTCTTCGCTGCCACTACGGAGAATAAAAAAATATGTTTTCCGTCTTGTGGCGTGACGTTATCACACTGCTGCCACCTGGCGGATACTGTAGCATTATGCCCATTGTTCCAGCGACGTTCGTTTCGTAGATCTGTAATGGATGTTGAAAAAATTTTTCCAGTGTTGAATATTGTGGCTATATTTATTTGTAACCATCTGTAATACACTTAAGATTAGATAACAAATTAGCGTAGTATTTTCATACGCTACGCCGCAACGGCTAGACCCAGTTTGGCTAGGTAGTAGCCTCGGTTAACCAGGCTCCGTGAGGTGGCAGCACTTTTTAGTCACCTGGCGAATTAATGCTTTGCCACCAGGGCGGTATTACCCCAGAATCGGGTTGAAACACCGATTGGCTCTCAGGCCAACTATCAAATAAAATTAAAATAAGCGTATATTTTTATAAGATAATACTATGTTATTAGTATTAAACATTTAACTTATATTCACACAATAATAAACAGAAATACAAATTTTTAATTGTTTATGAAGCAGGTATTAGGGCAGAATTATTCTTGATTACTCAGGCTGGTGTCACCATGCTTTTTAGCCCCTCGCACGGATAACATTAAAAAACAGCTAAGTTACCAGATTGTCTTCTCGGCATAATTACGAAGCCAAGTGACAGTCAGACGATTAATTGAGACCATCATCTGCAAAGCACAGCTTGTAATCATTAGGAAAATTTTCTCTTAGACATAGGTGATGGCTGTTTGCAAACCGTTTTACAAATGCATGATGTCAGTCTTACCAAAAATACCTTCAAACTAGCCTCAGCCATATCCATGGTTGCACGTCAGACCGTAAAATGACGTTTGTCCACGGAGAGACACCCAGAGGATGCTCTCTCTATTCTAGTCTAAGCCATCCTCGCAAGCCAGGGCTGTTTGCCATGGAAGCTACCTCTGGTAAATCCCCTTTGTGAAGTGCTGGATTTAGTTTATTGACATTGCCAGTTGTGATGCTTCACCTGTGAGAACAGTGCTAATTAATACCTGCCCCAATATGAAGATGGGTACACATTACTACACAATCTCTGATAATTCCAGTATAGCGACCCACCCCAATTGCACGAGTTGAACGGTCGAATATTTGTTTCTACATTCTGAACATTGCATGTAAAACGAGGAGTGTGTGGCTGTCACGGAGCCAGAGGCTGACTACATTCCTCATGGGCGATTTCATTGGGAAATGTTAAAAGTGGGGTTTTTGAAAGGGGTGAGCCAGGGGTAGAGAACAGCTGCTTCTGAGTGACTTCTGATGTAATTAGCCGCAATAACCCTTGGCATGAGAGGATGGTCTAAGATATTACCACTTGATTGAGCTTGTATATTTTAGGGAATGACCCCACTAAGATAAGGGTCATTCACTAAGTATGGGCTTTTTAGATCCATCTTCCCCTTGTAATGCTGCATCACTCCTGTCTGTGCACCCCCTAAAATATGTTCATTTCATAAAGATCCTCCTGATCCCACAAGTGTTTGACGTGTGTGTGTGCGTGTGCGTGCGTGCGTGCATGCATGCATGCTTCTCTACATAACGCTATGGGTGTTTGTTTTGATAAAGACCCCTAGGCCGCCAAGTGTTTCACTTGTAGTATATGTCTTAATTCGTAATTCACAGGACAACAATCTAATAAAGAAACAGCAACTCAGCCCCTAGTCCTGTTGTACTGACCCATGGCTTGTAGAAAGGCTGTAAGTATTGACTAGTAGGCTACAGACAAGTAACTGCAGTTGTTCTGGTCCTATTTATATTTCAGACTTAGCAAATCTTAGTCTGGTGTCACTGAGAGTGGATTTGTAATATATAAACATTAATGGTGATAACTGATAATCATCAGTGTTTTCTGGGTCTACGAAACAACGACATTCATCCTCATGTACATGGCCTTTATTCGCCTTTAACATCATACATAATGAATTTACCCATTGCTTCTTAAAGCGTGCGGTAGAACAAATATGGTCTCCAACATCGAGACTTTGTCCAGCAAACAAACTACCATTGGCATTAGTGTCTGTTTCACTAAGTAGTGTCCCATGTTTGTGTCCAGTTCCCTGCTGACAACTTCGTGCTACACTACAGTGTACTCATGATTGGTGCATAATGTTGTCATGTCGTGTGACTGCATCATGTGATCAGGTCACGTGACAGGTCATGTGCTCAAGTGTGTGCCAGTTTTACGCGGCCCTGGCCAGCAGTGTTGCAACAACACTGGTCGCTCATTGCTGCCACTGTGTGTCGCCACTAGTAGAGCAGCCGTTTGTTATCAGTCGGTATCCAAACCTGACTTGGATGTGGCTGTTTTGGCACAAAAGCACCGCGGTATGTTGTCCAATCAGCCAGCGGGCATTCGGATGGAATGAACACACACTTTCCGTGCTGCAACTCAGGCTTTGGCAACTTATGATCCTGGAAGTCGTGCCTGTAATTCGTGTT
>JAODUO010000547.1:177500-207500 GCA_025642075.2 Ridgeia piscesae
AGAGGGATGTTCCTGGGGAAAGAGTAGTGCCATCTCCCTGCAGTTTGACACAGGTGGGTGAGTCTGGGAGACAGAGGGATGTTCCTGGGGAAAGAGTAGTGCCATCTCCCTGCAGTTTGACACAGGTGGGTGAGTCTGGGAGACAGAGGGATGTTCCTGGGGAAAGAGTAGTGCCATCTCCCTGCAGTTTGACACAGGTGGGTGGGTCTGGGAGACAGGAGGATGTTCCTGGGGAAAGAGTAGTGCCATCTCCCTGCAGTTTGACACAGGTGGGTGAGTCTGGGAGACAGAGGGATGTTCCTGGGGAAAGAGTAGTGCCATCTCCCTGCAGTTTGACACAGGTGGGTGAGTCTGGGAGACAGAGGGATGTTCCTGGGGAAAGAGTAGTGCCATCTCCCAGCAGTTTGACACAGGTGGGTGAGTCTGGGAGACAGGAGGATGTTCCTGGGGAAAGAGTAGTGCCATCTCCCTGCAGTTTGACACAGGTGGGTGAGTCTGGGAGACAGAGGGATGTTCCTGGGGAAAGAGTAGTGCCATCTCCCTGCAGTTTGACACAGGTGGGTGGGTCTGGGAGACAGAGGGATGTTCCTGGGGAAAGAGTAGTGCCATCTCCCTGCAGTTTGACACAGGTGGGTGAGTCTGGGAGACAGAGGGATGTTCCTGGGGAAAGAGTAGTGCAATCTCCCTGCAGTTTGACACAGGTGGGTGAGTCTGGGAGACAGAGGGATGTTCCTGGGGAAAGAGTAGTGCCATCTCCCTGCAGTTTGACACAGGTGGGTGAGTCTGGGAGACAGAGGGATGTTCCTGGGGAAAGAGTAGTGCCATCTCCCAGCAGTTTGACACAGGTGGGTGAGTCTGGGAGACAGAGGGATGTTCCTGGGGAAAGAGTAGTGCCATCTCCCTGCAGTTTGACACAGGTGGGTGAGTCTGGGAGACAGAGGGATGTTCCTGGGGAAAGAGTAGTGCCATCTCCCTTCAGTTTGACACAGGTGGGTGGGTCTGGGAGGCAGAGGGATGTTCCTGGGGAAAGAGTAGTGCCATCTCCCTGCAGTTTGACACAGGTGGGTGGGTCTGGGAGGCAGAGGGATGTTCCTGGGGAAAGAGTAGTGCCATCTCCCTGCAGTTTGACACAGGTGGGTGAGTCTGGGAGACAGAGGGATGTTCCTGGGGAAAGAGTAGTGCCATCTCCCTGCAGTTTGACACAGGTGGGTGGGTCTGGGAGACAGAGGGATGTTCCTGGGGAAAGAGTAGTGCCATCTCCCTGCAGTTTGACACAGGTGGGTGGGTCTGGGAGACAGAGGAATGTTCCTGGGGAAAGAGTAGTGCCATCTCCCTGCAGTTTGACACAGGTGGGTGAGTCTGGGAGACAGAGGGATGTTCCTGGGGAAAGAGTAGTGCCAACTCCCTGCAGTTTGACACAGGTGGGTGAGTCTGGGAGACAGAGGGATGTTCCTGGGGAAAGAGTAGTGCCATCTCCCTGCAGTTTGACACTGGTGGGTGAGTCTGGGAGACAGAGGGATGTTCCTGGGGAAAGAGTAGTGCCATCTCCCTGCAGTTTGACACAGGAGGGTGAGTCTGGGAGACAGAGGGATGTTCCTGGGGAAAGAGTAGTGCCATCTCCCTGCAGTTTGACATAGGTGGGTGAGTCTGGGAGACAGAGGGATGTTCCTGGGGAAAGAGTAGTGCCATCTCCCTTCAGTTTGACACAAGTGGGTGGGTCTGGGAGACAGAGGGATGTTCCTGGGGAAAGAGTAGTGCCATCTCCCTGCAGTTTGACACAGGTGGGTGAGTCTGGGAGACAGAGGGATGTTCCTGGGGAAAGAGTAGTGCCAACTCCCTGCAGTTTGACACAGGTGGGTGAGTCTGGGAGACAGAGGGATGTTCCTGGGGAAAGAGTAGTGCCATCTCCCTGCAGTTTGACACAGGTGGGTGAGTCTGGGAGACAGAGGGATGTTTCTTGGGAAAGAGTAGTGCCATCTCCCTGCAGTTTGACACAGGTGGGTGGGTCTGGGAGACAGAGGTATGTTCCTGGGGAAAGAGTAGTGCCATCTCCCTGCAGTTTGACACAGGTGGGTGAGTCTGGGAGACAGAGGTATGTTCCTGGGGAAAGAGTAGTGCCATCTCCCTGCAGTTTGACATAGGTGGGTGAGTCTGGGAGACAGAGGGATGTTCCTGGGGAAAGAGTAGTGCCATCTCCCTGCAGTTTGACACAGGTGGGTGAGTCTGGGAGACAGAGGGATGTTCCTGGGGAAAGAGTAGTGCCATCTCCCTGCAGTTTGACACAGGTGGGTGAGTGTGGGAGACAGAGGGATGTTCCCGGGGAAAGAGTAGTGCATCTCCCTGCAGTTTGACACAGGTGGGTGAGTCTGGGAGACAGAGGGATGTTCCTGGGGAAAGAGTAGTGCCATCTCCCTGCAGTTTGACACAGGTGGGTGAGTCTGGGAGACAGAGGGATGTTCCTGGGGAAAGAGTAGTGCCATCTCCCTGCAGTTTGACACAGGTGGGTGGGTCTGGGAGACAGAGGGATGTTCCCGGGGAAAGAGTAGTGCCATCTCCCTGCAGTTTGACACAGGTGGGTGAGTCTGGGAGACAGAGGGGTGTTCCCGGGGAAAGAGTAGTGCCAACTCCCTGCAGTTTGACACAGGTGGGTGAGTCTGGGAGACAGAGGGATGTTCCTGGGGAAAGAGTAGTGCCATCTCCCTGCAGTTTGACACAGGTGGGTGAGTCTGGGAGACAGAGGGATGTTCCTGGGGAAAGAGTAGTGCCATCTCCCTGCAGTTTGACACAGGTGGGTGGGTCTGGGAGACAGAGGGATGTTCCTGGGGAAAGAGTAGTGCCATCTCCCTGCAGTTTGACACAGGTGGGTGAGTCTGGGAGACAGAGGGATGTTCCTGGGGAAAGAGTAGTGCCAACTCCCTGCAGTTTGACACAGGTGGGTGAGTCTGGGAGACAGAGGGGTGTTCCCGGGGAAAGAGTAGTGCCAACTCCCTGCAGTTTGACACAGGTGGGTGGGTCTGGGAGACAGAGGGATGTTCCTGGGGAAAGAGTAGTGCCAACTCCCTGCAGTTTGACACAGGTGGGTGTGTCTGGGAGACAGAGGGATGTTCCTGGGGAAAGAGTAGTGCCAACTCCCTGCAGTTTGACACAGGTGGGTGAGTCTGGGAGACAGAGGGGTGTTCCTGGGGAAAGAGTAGTAGTGCCAACTCCCTGCACTTTGACACAGGTGGGTGGGTCTGGGGACAGGTGGATGTTCCTGGGGAAAGAGTAGTGCCATCTCCTGCAGTTTGACACAGGTGGGTGGGTCTGGGAGACAGAGGGATGTTCCTGGGGAAAGAGTAGTGCCATCTCCCTGCAGTTTGACACAGGTGGGTGAGTCTGGGAGACAGAGGGATGTTCCTGGGGAAAGAGTAGTGCCATCTCCCTGCAGTTTGACACAGGTGGGTGAGTCTGGGAGACAGAGGGATGTTCCTGGGGAAAGAGTAGTGCCATCTCCCTGCAGTTTGACACAGGTGTGTGAGTCTGGGAGACAGAGGGATGTTCCTGGGGAAAGAGTAGTGCCAACTCCCACTGTTTGACACAGGTGGGTGGGTCTGGGAGACAGAGGGATGTTCCTGGGGAAAGAGTAGTGCCATCTCCCTGCAGTTTGACACAGGTGGGTGAGTCTGGGAGACAGAGGGATGTTCCTGGGGAAAGAGTAGTGCCATCTCCCTGCAGTTTGACACAGGTGGGTGAGTCTGGGAGACAGAGGGGTGTTCCTGGGGAAAGAGTAGTGCCATCTCCCTGCAGTTTGACACAGGTGGGAGAGTCTGGGAGACAGAGGGATGTTCCTGGGGAAGTAGTGCCAACTCCCTGCAGTTTGACACAGGTGGGTGAGTCTGGAGACAGAGGTGTCTCTGGAGTTATAGTGCCAACTCCTGCAGTTTGACACAGGGGCATAGCCTGGGGAGACAGAGGCATGTCCCTGGGGAAAGAGTAGTGCCATCTCCTGCAGTTTGACATAGGTGGGTGAGTCTGGGAGACAGAGGGGGTTTCTGGGGAAAGAGTAGTGCCAACTCCTGCAGTTTGACACAGGTGGGTGAGTCTGGGAGACAGAGGGATGTTCCTGGGGAAAGAGAAGTGCCCATCTCCCTGCAGTTTGACACAGGTGGGTGAGTGTGGGAGACAGAGGGATGTTCCCGGGGAAAGAGTAGTGCATCTCCCTGCAGTTTGACACAGGTGGGTGAGTCTGGGAGACAGAGGGATGTTCCTGGGGAAAGAGTAGTGCCATCTCCCTGCAGTTTGACACAGGTGGGTGGGTCTGGGAGACAGAGGGATGTTCCTGGGGAAAGAGTAGTGCCATCTCCTGCAGTTTGACACAGGTGGGTGGGGTCTGGGAGACAGATGTTCCTTGGGAAAGAGTAGTGCCATCTCCCTGCAGTTTGACACAGGTGGGTGAGTCTGGGAGACAGAGGGATGTTCCCGGGGAAAGAGTAGTGCCAACTCCCTGCAGTTTGACAAGGTGGGTGAGTCTGGGAGACAGGTGGATGTTCCTGGGGAAAGAGTAGTGCCATCTCCCTGCAGTTTGACACAGGTGGGTGAGTCTGGGAGACAGAGGGATGTTCCTGGGGAAAGAGTAGTGCCATCTCCCTGCAGTTTGACACAGGTGGGTGAGTCTGGGAGACAGAGGGATGTTCCTGGGGAAAGAGTAGTGCCATCTCCCTGCAGTTTGACACAGGTGGGTGAGTCTGGGAGACAGAGGGATGTTCCTGGGGAAAGAGTAGTGCCAACTCCCTGCAGTTTGACACAGGTGGGTGAGTCTGGGAGACAGTGGGATGTTCCTGGGGAAAGAGTAGTGCCATCTCCCTGCAGTTTGACACAGGTGGGTGAGTCTGGGAGACAGAGGGATGTTCCTGGGGAAAGAGTAGTGCCAACTCCCTGCAGTTTGACACAGGTGGGTGGGTCTGGGAGACAGAGGGATGTTCCTGGGGAAAGAGTAGTGCCAACTCCCTGCAGTTTGACACAGGTGGGTGAGTCTGGGAGACAGAGGGGTGTTCCCGGGGAAAGAGTAGTGCCAACTCCCTGCACTTTGACACAGGTGGGTGGGTCTGGGAGACAGAGGGATGTTCCTGGGGAAAGAGTAGTGCCATCTCCCTGCAGTTTGACACAGGTGGGTGGGTCTGGGAGACAGAGGGATGTTCCTGGGGAAAGAGTAGTGCCATCTCCCTGCAGTTTGACACTGGTGGGTGAGTCTGGGAGACAGAGGGATGTTCCCGGGGAAAGAGGTGCCATCTCCCTGCAGTTTGACACAGGTGGTGGTCTGGGAGACAGAGGGATGTTCCTGGGGAAAGAGTAGTGCCATCTCCCTGCAGTTTGACACAGGTGTGTGAGTCTGGGAGACAGAGGGATGTTCCTGGGGAAAGAGTAGTGCCAACTCCCACTGTTTGACACAGGTGGGTGGGTCTGGGAGACAGAGGGATGTTCCTGGGGAAAGAGTAGTGCCATCTCCCTGCAGTTTGACACAGGTGGGTGAGTCTGGGAGACAGAGGGATGTTCCTGGGGAAAGAGTAGTGCCATCTCCCTGCAGTTTGACACAGGTGGGTGAGTCTGGGAGACAGAGGGGTGTTCCTGGGGAAAGAGTAGTGCCATCTCCCTGCAGTTTGACACAGGTGGGTGAGTGTGGGAGACAGAGGGATGTTCCCGGGGAAAGAGTAGTGCATCTCCCTGCAGTGACACAGGTGGGTGAGTCTGGGAGACAGGGGGATGTTCCTGGGGAAAGAGTAGTGCCATCTCCCTGCAGTTTGACACAGGTGGGTGAGTCTGGGAGACAGAGGGGTGTTCCTGGGGAAAGAGTAGTGCCATCTCCCTGCAGTTTGACACAGGTGGGTGGGTCTGGGAGACAGAGGGATGTTCCCGGGGAAAGAGTAGTGCCATCTCCCTGCAGTTTGACACAGGTGGGTGAGTCTGGGAGACAGAGGGATGTTCCTGGGGAAAGAGTAGTGCCATCTCCCTGCAGTTTGACACAGGTGGGTGAGTCTGGGAGACAGAGGGATGTTCCCGGGGAAAGAGTAGTGCCATCTCCCTGCAGTTTGACATAGGTGGGTGGGTCTGGGAGACAGAGGGATGTTCCCTGGGGAAAGAGTAGTGCCATCTCCCTGCAGTTTGACACAGGTGGGTGGGTCTGGGAGACAGAGGGATGTTCCTGGGGAAAGAGTAGTGCCATCTCCCTGCAGTTTGACACAGGTGGGTGGGTCTGGGAGACAGAGGGATGTTCCCGGGGAAAGAGAAGTGCCATCTCCCTGCAGTTTGACACAGGTGGGTGAGTCTGGGAGACAGAGGGATGTTCCCGGGGAAAGAGTAGTGCCATCTCCCTGCAGTTTGACACAGGTGGGTGGGTCTGGGAGACAGAGGGATGTTTCTTGGGAAAGAAGTGCCATCTCCCTGCAGTTTGACACAGGTGGGTGCGTCTGGGAGACAGAGGGATGTTTCTTGGGAAAGAGTAGTGCCATCTCCCTGCAGTTTGACACAGGTGGGTGAGTCTGGGAGACAGAGGGATGTTTCTTGGGAAAGAGTAGTGCCATCTCCCTGCAGTTTGACACAGGTGGGTGGGTCTGGGAGACAGAGGGATGTTCCTGGGGAAAGAGTAGTGCCATCTCCCTGCAGTTTGACACAAGTGGGTGGGTCTGGGAGACAGAGGGATGTTCCTGGGGAAAGAGTAGTGCCATCTCCCTGCAGTTTGACACAGGTGGGTGAGTCTGGGAGACAGAGGGATGTTTCTTGGGAAAGAGTAGTGCCATCTCCCTGCAGTTTGACACAGGTGGGTGAGTCTGGGAGACAGAGGGATGTTCCTGGGGAAAGAGTAGTGCCATCTCCCTGCAGTTTGACACAGGTGGGTGAGTCTGGGAGACAGGAGGATGTTCCTGGGGAAAGAGTAGTGCCATCTCCCTGCAGTTTGACACAGGTGGGTGAGTCTGGGAGACAGAGGGATGTTCCTGGGGAAAGAGTAGTGCCATCTCCCTGCAGTTTGACACAGGTGGGTCTGGGAGACAGAGGGATGTTCCTGGGGAAAGAGTAGTGCCATCTCCCTGCAGTTTGACACAGGTGGGTGGGTCTGGGAGACAGGAGGATGTTCCTGGGGAAAGAGTAGTGCCAACTCCCTGCAGTTTGACACAGGTGGGTGAGTCTGGGAGACAGAGGGATGTTCCTGGGGAAAGAGTAGTGCCATCTCCCTGCAGTTTGACATAGGTGGGTGAGTCTGGGAGACAGAGGGATGTTCCTGGGGAAAGAGTAGTGCCATCTCCCTGCAGTTTGACACAGGTGGGTGAGTCTGGGGGACAGGACAGGTGGATGTTCCTGGGGAAAGAGTAGTGCCATCTCCCTGCAGTTTGACACAGGTGGGTGAGTCTGGGAGACAGAGGGATGTTCCTGGGGAAAGAGTAGTGCCATCTCCCTGCAGTTTGACACAGGTGGGTTGAGTGTGGGAGACAGAGGGATGTTCCTGGGGAAAGAGTAGTGCCATCTCCCTGCAGTTTGACACAGGTGGGTGAGTCTGGGAGACAGGAGGATTGTTCCTGGGGAAAGGATCCAATCATTTGAAAATGTACTAATTCAGAGCTACTTGGAAACTTATTAAATCTTTAAAATCGTAATATAATATCATATATATTATTTTAATCACACATTCAATTTGATTTCATGACCTATTTATATATTTTTATTACCCACTTATTTATTATTTTACTTGTACCCCATAATTGCTTTAGTGTTTTTTTAAGTATTGTACTTTTTTTAATTGTGTAGTATTTTATGTATACATATGGACTATTTGTCCGAAATAAACATAGTACTACATATATGGTTACTAAAATGATATCAGCATGGTACAGATAAATTATATTTAGCAAACATGGGGTGCATTGCTTGAGTTTATTGCAGCATAGGAAGCTTTTTCTGGTCTACACTAAAGGTCAAAGTTAAGAAATTCACCAGGTCACAGAGATCAGAGCAACCTGGTAACAATTGATGTGGTGTAATAATTTGGACCTACTGTAGTAAAAATCAAAACTTATTCAAAGATATTTCAAAGCAACTGTTGATTAGAAAATGCTTTAGGAATAATTTCACAATGCCTTTTCCACTTTTGTTTGTAATCAATGAAAACTAAATAGTTAAGGAAGATGCATGATGTTTGATGGGGAAATATATACAGTTGGGATGGCATCCTGTTACCACAATTGCCAACATTAATATTAGGATAGTTTTATACCCGAGGATGATATCTCAATAAGGACTTAAAGGAGACAGCTTCAGGATGCAGCCTTACAATGTAAGATCTAAGATTCACACAATCACAGAGCGTGGACATTTAACTCAGTGATGTGACTTCACATGTACACAAGTTGCATAACAATTGTGAAACAGATGTTTGACATTGTAAATATCTTAAGAGATATAAACGTATAAAGTCTTTACTGTGAACACATCTTTAGAAGTTAGAACTGCCTTTAACAGAACGCATCAATTATGCAAAATGTTGACGTAATCACACTTGCTGTCAAGTTAAAAAAATTACGTAATTTAGAGGAAATCAGTTTTATAACATTCCAGTGTACTCACCTAAGGTTGCCAATTATTTTACTCAAATTAGAATCATACTATGTTGACTGTATTCACTGTGTAGTCCATGACATCATATGTCTTGACTATGACATCACAGGAAGTGATATCACAGGAAGTGACAAAGAGCGCCATCTTTTGAAGACATAATTATTCAATCAGATTTATAGAAACATATGCCAGTCTTGATAATATCTTAAATTAATTACATTTGTATAAATTATCAGAACAAGATATTGGCTATTTGTATGGTTTTCACATTGCTTTATTTCATAATTATTGTGCAACAATTGCATTGTTTGTTTGTGTTGCTTAGCAACCTTGTGGAACAATGGAAATGCCGTCATAACAATGGTGTTTATTTTGACTTTGAAAACTATTATCTAAGGAATGTCAGTTCTTCAATTGAGTGTCAATGTTATAACATTAATTATCAGTTGCTAAAAATAAGATTGTTATGTCAGAACCACTGAATCAATGCATTTGTGGTTGTAACTCTAAATATTTTTTTCTAACTTGTCCGTTATACTATATCTTGAAAAATATATAATGTAGCAACTGTGTGTCCAGACACTTTTTTTGTCAAACACAACACCTAAATGTTTTTGAAACAATTATTTTATGGATTATGTCTTTTATGGACATCTACTGTTTTCACAAAAATGAAAAAAAATTGTGAAAGAGGGAGGGGAGACAACTCAAAGAAAAGGAAGGGAGAGACAGACAGAGAGACAGAGAGACAAAGAGAGAGAGAGACAGCGGACAGGTGCGGACAGGCAGACAGGCGGACAGGCGGACAGGCGGACAGGCGGAGAGACAGATGTGAGATGTGGCTAGATGGATAGTGGGATGGAGATGGAGATGGAGAGGGAGAGGGAGAGGGAGAGGGAGAGGGAGAGGGAGAGGGAGAGGGAGAGGGAGAGGGAGAGGGAGAGGGATAGGGAAAGGGAAAGGGAGAGGGAGAGGGAGAGACAGGAATACAGACTTAGAAGAGACATACCGCTTTCATTCTTGAAAGCAAATGATGAAACTATAACATTAACTAGCACATTCATTTGTTCCAGATGACCAGGAGTATTTAATTAATGTGATTGATTCCCCTGGCCACATTGACTTCTCTAGCGAGGTGTCGACAGCTGTGCGTCTGTGTGATGGCGCCATTGTACTCATAGATGTGGTCGAGGGCGTCTGTCCACAGGTAGGATGTTAATTTATATATTTCTCTCCTCTTGCTGTCCCTGTCGTCAGGGATGAGATAGGCTGTGGTTACTGTCATCTTTTCTTCGTCTTTCCTCTCCTCACCTTTCTCTCACTGCGTCCTCCATACTCCTGCGCTAACCCAAGTTTGGGCTGTTTGAAGGAAACCACCTGAGACCTGGGATCACCAACCTCCAACTCCTATCTTTTGCTCTTGTTCTCCATTCTCCTCCCTCTCTGTTCAGATCACTCTTAACGCTCTCGTTCTCCTCCCATCACATTCTCGGTCTTCCTCATCTTCCCTCCACTTTCTGGGGACCTAATATTTCCTATTCCATTCTTTCCATACATTCGGCTCATTTCACCCTACTCTCCAGTTTCCTCTTGAAAATTTCCTTCACTTCAACCTCCACTCTCAGTTCATCCTTTCTTCTCTTATCCTCTCTTTTCACTCCCACTTATTCTGTCTAATATCAAAATAACTGAGTGAGTCATGTGAAACTACAAAAACATTAAGTTCATTGCATTGAGATCAGAGCGATGTCGCAGTTACGTAAATCAAACAATTAACAGGGTCCGAAAATTTCATGGTAGCTTGATTTATTCACACGCCAAGACAGCTTCAAGAATGATAGTTTTGCCATGGCTAAAATGACGGGTTGAATTTATGGCAAGAAATCGAATACTGATGAAATATACATGTCTGAAACAAATATGTTAGACGTTAGTTAGAAAGTGGCGCAGCAGTCAGGTGATCCAGCATACGAGACAGGACTTGGTAGTGGATTATATCAAGAATTATTATAGGAATCCGTGTACATGTCGATGAGCCAGTCTTCAGTAATCCAGATGTTTCGCAATCCGCACATTATACTTATGAACCGTCATGTTAAGTCAAATTTTATTTCGCAATAACAACATTGCATTTTAATAAGCAAACAAAAAAAAAGCACGGTGACCCCAAAACATAAACTTTAGAAATTATATATATATATGTATGTGTATATATATATATATATATATATATATATATATATGTGTGATTAAACACCACGTACGGGAGACCAGTTATGCATATAGCACTGCGTACGGGAGACCGCTGTTTTAAGGAAACCGGCTCCGGTCTCCTTAAAGTTTTGATGTGTGATTGCATAACTAATGCATTTTATTTAATGATTATCCTTGTTAGTGGAAATAGTTTAGATATACCCGGTAGAGGAATTAGCTTATTATTAACTTTATTTTATATTTTGATTGGTTTTGAGCACATTTATTGCAGACACTTGTATATATTTATGTGCATAAGGTGCCGCGTACGGAACCCCAGCAGAGAAGTGATTATAGTTTAAAAGTGTTGCTATATATTGATTGAGGGGTTAGCGTTCCGTGCTCAGTGTACTATATGCTTGTTTGATATATAATTAATCTTAAAAAATATGTACACACATTAATAAAACAAATATTTGACGGATCTCCTAGCCATACGTTGTACATTTGTTAAATGCGGTACTGTCAATTTGTGTATCTGCATATATATTTACGTTGTTATTGTTATCGTTGTATTGGGTTTTGGATATACCAGGTTGGCGTTAAATATATACTATTACAAATAAGTATAATTAATAACTAACTTCCTTTTACACACCGGTCTCCCGTATGCGCCATCTAAGAATATTTGTTTTAAGGAGTCCGATTTTTGTGTATATATGTTATTTATTACAATATCATAACAATATTGTAGTATGTGGTGTGTATTTGTATTACAGACAAGTTATATTATTATTATAAAGAATGTTTTGCTTTGGATGCTGGTCATATTAAGTGTTGTGTATTGAGCGCCCCCTGGTGTGTGTTGTAGACACAGGCAGTGCTGCGCCAGGTGTGGCTAGAGAGCATTAAGCCTGTCCTGGTTCTCAACAAGATGGACCGTCTCATAACTGAGTTGAAATTAACCCCCTTAGAGGCTTACCACCACCTCGTACGTCTGCTTGAGAAGGTGGGTCGACTCTTACCCTTTTGGGTGGTTGGTTGGTTATTTAATCGGTCGGTCGGTCGGTCGGTCGGTCGGTCGGTCGGTCGGTCGGTCGGTCGGTCGGTCGGTCGGTCGGTCGGTCGGTCGGTCGGTCGGTCGGTCGGTCGGTCGGTCGGTCGGTCGGTCGGTCGGTCGGTCGGTCGGTCGGTCGGTCGGTCGGTCGGTCGGTCGGTCGGTCGGTCGGTCGGTCGGTCGGTCGGTCGGTCGGTCGGTCGGTCGGTCGGTCGGTCGGTCGGTCGGTCGGTCGGTCGGTCGGTCGGTCGGTCATTTTTATGTACCATACATAATCAAATGTTTCATAGGAGTCTTAAAATTAGTGACCGTATTAGGGAGCAAATTGTTACACATTTATGTATCATTTAATAGCTTCAACAGATATTGTAATCAGTTGTATAGATACTGCATAAACACTTTGTGAGATGTTAACATTGTGGAACCAGGTGAATGCAGTGATGGGTGAACTGTTTGGAGCAGAAGTCATGGAGAAGTCGTCCCAGGTAAGTGTGCGGCTGACACTGGATTCTGCCGTCCATTCACATTGAAGAAATCATGGATTATCACCATGTTTACATTTTTTGAGATTTACCCTGTAGTTGACGGCAAAAATCTTTGACTGTAAAAATGGCGGACGACATAATTACTTATGTCATGGATAGTGATTTACCACGTAATAACTTACTTAGATGGATTGTTTTCATAATATTAGTTATGTATTTTGTTGGATATAGCCAGTGACGATCGTAATATGTAAATAACGCCGGTGATAATAGACTTTGTAAACATTACCGATGGAGGCAAACCAGCAACTGACAGCAGCAGTATATTCTGTCATGCTAATTGTGACTGACATATTTGTCAAGTTTACGATTATGAAATAAAATACATGATAACTACATTACTTGTTGAGTATTCAACTGTCAGAATATATAATTATGATGGTAAGAGGGCTATTGGTAAAATGTGTTATTGCAGCCAAAATCTTGAGTTGAAGTGATGCAATTGATTTTCATGTCAAATCACTGGGAATTTAATACACAGTGATCACAGCCAGCATATGAGGGCTGTATATCTGAAAGGAATTTTTTTTAAATTATGACAAATACATATTAGGTATTATATATTACATATTTTATATAATATATAATTATGAATAACTGTTATTGGGCCATATGAGTGATATCATGGTTATGTTTTGCAGGTAAATGGGAGCGGTTCAGCCATGGAGGACTCAGACGACTCCAGTCTCTATTTCTCCCCCGATCAAGACAACGTTGTCTTTGCCAGTGCTGTCGATGGCTGGGGCTTCAGGTGCGACCTTAGGTCATTGGCTTAGGATTTAGAAAGTTAAATAGATGATCCTACCCTTCAGTGTCATTGCCAGTGTCAAGGTTAATTTTAGTGAATAAAAATTCCTTGTTTAGTTTCGTATACATTTACATTTCAGTACCTATTTCTGTAACTATATTACTTCAGGCATAATTATATTGATATTAAAAATACTCACCCATAGTTGTGGGGGTCAGGAATTATAGCCACAATAATAAATGCAGATTCAACGATTAATTAGTAGTAATAAATGAAATATGTTTAGTTGTTTACATGTTTTAGATATACCATTATATATATACACACACACACACACACACACACACACACACACACACACACACACACCAGCCTTTTTTTATTTCAGCTAATGTATCAGTTTGTTCCTGCAACTCACTGCTATAAATTGACGATATTCACTAAATGCCAACTGAATTTATTCTATTGAAGAATCAAGGAGTTTGCCGAACTGTACGCAGCAAAACTGAAACTCAAGTCCGACGTTTTACACAAAACTCTATGGGGAGATTTCTACCTTGAAAACAAAACTAAACATATCAAGAAAGGTGCACAGGTCAGTATGGCGCTACAGTCTGTATAAAGAATTTGTGATAATTTTACTATAACATTCCATTAGAAATATCAGGTTTAAGACAAGCAGAATTTTAGAATGTTTTTGGCAGAGATAAGGAAATATCTGTATGCTTGTGACAAGATGTTTTAGATTGCAAGAAGTAAACATACTCTGGAACAAGTGTGTTGTCCTACATTTATATTTGTTGACAAACATTTCAAATGTCAAGGTTGCATTACAATAATTTTGAGGACATCCACTAATTTAAACATTTTATTGTGAAACCAAATTCTTGGATTAATTAGACGAAATATAGTGTACAATGAAAAAGAACTACTAATACCGCTGTACAAAACAATAGTTAGGCCTCATCTAGAATATTGTATAAAAGCATGGAGGCCATATCGCAAGAAGGATATTGATATGCTAGAAAGAGTACAAAGGAGAGCAACCAAAATGATACCAAAACCCAGGAATATTAGTTATGTAATGTGTCTAAAAGAATGTGGTTTAACAACACTAGAAACCAGGAGACTGAGAGGAGATCAGATAGAAGTACATTATATGTATTTAAAATGTTGAATGGGTAGGAAAATTTGCCGGAATTTTTTTTCTCGGTTAAGAAAGAGAAGGACTAGAGGATATGGAGTTACATTAGCAAAGAAGCAGTGTAGACTAGATATTAGAAAATTTTCATTTTCACAAAGAACAGCAAAGGAATGGAACAGTTTATCAGCTGATTGTGTAGGTGCTAGTAGTGTTAATATCTTTAAAAATAGAGAAGAAAGGCGGGGTACATTTAGATAGATAGGTTGGACTCTCGATAAGCCAAAGGGCTTCCTTGTCCACCTATCATCTAGAGTTGATTCTCTAGGTGGCAATCTTGTTAAACCTTGTGTTGTTTGTGACAGAACAAAGGGAAGAAACCATTGTTTGTGCAGTTTGTACTTGAGAATGTGTGGGCCGTGTACGAGTCCGTCCTTGTCAACAAGTAAGTTACTCTGCACCGTTGTTCACAGTCGAATTATGCGTTGTCACAAGGAATCTTGTTTTTTTATTTTGGGTTGTACTCGTGTCTCTAGGCAGTCTCACATCATACCTGTCCTTCCCACAATGCATCGGCTGCCTGTGAAATGCTGTGTGCAGTTTAAACTGCCAAACCTGACCTACAAGGCCATTCATAACCACAATCAAAACTGCTAAATGGCATAAGTTTGTCTTGACGAATGCAACCCAACCCCTTCCAAACATTTTATTTCACAAAAACAACTTCTTTGGCAAGGAAATGAAACTTCGTGTGACCTTCACCTTTCCACTAGATAACCAGTGCAAAAAAAGATTTTATCGAGGTAAGCAAAACCCATAGAGCAGTAGTTTCGGTTTGTTTGTGTACAACATGAGTTGAGTGCATTTGGCTTGTTTGTGCAGTAAAAAGTTAATCTATAAGAACAAAGTATACGTAATCAGCACTTTCGGAAATATTGATACTCAAGTACAAATGAGTACGAGTTATGTGAGTTTCAGTCCTAACCTTGGATGATGTCCTACTCATCCTTACGTGATCAATCTCAATAAACAGTTTGCAAGATACATCTTCAACGTTGAGCATAACTTGGGAGTATTTCAAAAGTTGAAGTAAACTGGCCAAATTTATAACAACAACGAACTCAAACGTGTACTTACATGACGGCGAACTTCAAAGGTGTTTTTCTGAGTTTAAACCTTTCTGCTCCAGGCTTGTTCAGTGTCGAATAACTTTGCTTACGTGTGAGCTACTTACATGATTTGTTGGAAAGCTTAATTTACCGTCTGTCCAATGGTGTGACGGGTTGAATTTATATACTTTGTTCTCATATGACACATTTTGTAGAACACATCGCAGACACAGATATTATATACACAACAAAATTGTGTTTATGCAAGCACCAACACGAGTCTGAAGTGGTGATGAAACAATGCCAAATGAATGACGTTTATTTATTATAGAATTGTTAAGAAGAAAGAGAAATGTGGGCTCTACTCCCCAAGGCCAAGCCTGTGACTGAGCTGCATTCTAGTCTCTCAGGTTGACAGAGCCCACATTTCGACATACATAGAATATTAGGAGTATTGCTATGGTTATATAAAACCATGTCACATTTCGACATACATAGAATATTAGCATTATTGCTATGGTTATATAAACCCTGTCATTAGTAAAGACAGTATACCTTATACCCTATATTATAACGTACTAATCAATCACACCCTTCATTCACACTAACTCTAATCTACACTAACCAGATAGTTATTTTACATATAAATAGTTAGCCTACACCTAGACGTGGGGCCATTACACCACCAGTCCCCGAGCCACATGTGACCTTCCCACCAATACAACCTTGCAACCTTTTAAATACAACTTAAAAACACATCTTTTTAAGGCCGCGTTTGTAAACTAATTGTAGGGTATTTTATAAAGAATTTATTTTAACTGTAATTATAGTTTTGCATTTTTTTACTTAATTATTAACTTATTAATATATTTTATTATTTATTTATTCTTTTATTTTATCTATTTATTGTTGATAAGTTTAGCTTATGAACTAGGATTTTTAGAAGCTTTATTTAATTAGGTATTTGTTATCATTTAACATTTTCATCTTCAAATGCAAGTTTAAACTGATTATGAATATTTTAAATATGTATGTGTTACAATGAATTTTATATGCCTCTGAGCGAGAAAGAATTCCGGATATACGGTGCTTTACAAATAAATATTATTATTATTGACAATTTGTATGGATGTTTTGCAGATCTTACAAATTTATTATCGTGATTCTGTGGGTGTGTGTTGTACTAGATTGACACCTCTGTCCTCATACACAATCACTTGGTGCCATGTTCCAGGGATAAGGAGAAGACTGACAAGATCATAAAGTCCCTCAACCTAAGGATCCTCCCCCGAGACTCGCGCAGTACAGACAGTAGAGTGCACCTACACGCTATCTGTCACCAGTGGCTGCCCCTGGCACACTCCCTTCTCGGTAAGTACTTACGATACCGGTTTCTATGAAAGATATGTGACACACATTTGCTCCACACAAAGGCTGCGTTTTACTGCAGTCATATTACATCGATATTTAGCATTAAAATGCATTATTTCCTGAGTAAAAGTTGTATTTGTATCTAATCCAGCTGACAAGTGGTACACATGATTAAGAAATTATTACAACTAGTTTATCTATGTAACTTGTGTTGCTGTTTTGTAATTCAATCATACTCCCAGTCGATGACAATCTGATGTGACCGGTGCATGTTTCATTTATATAGATTTGTTTTTGCGTTAGATCCGATCACCAAATAACCATAACCCATAATTTGAGTTTAAAATTATAATTTTTATGAAAAACTTGCCGTTTGCACAATTAAAACTACATTATTGCCTGCTAAAAAACGCACTTTACAGGTCGATACAATGCGTTAATTGTATACACACCACCAGCCTGTTTCCCAAGCTTGTTATCATGAACTGGTACATACATGTTCGTCAGATAAGTCGAACATGAGCCATCGCCTGTGGATCATGCCAGCAGTAGTGCCACCTAGTGGTCAAGTTTCTTAGAGTGGCTGTCAACAAATTGATTATACAAACTTTGTCCATACCAGTGATCTGTTGTGAAAGTGAAACGAGATGCCAGCGCTGTTAGTCATACATGTCGACCTTTTGTTATTACTGGGAAAGTGAAAGTGAAACAAACCAGTGTGATCTGAGCTGTCTGTTGGCAGAAATGGTCGTCGAAAAGCTGCCGAGTGCTATGGACATCACGCCAGACCGCGTCCACAAACTCTTGTACTCTGCGGTCATGGACCACGACACACTACCTCCTCAGACACAGCGCATCCGCAAAGGTGACCTTCACACCACCGTATAAAAATAACAATTGTAATTTGTGGTTAAAAAGGTGACTGTTATCATTGTGTGTACACTTAATGAAATGTAACACTTTTATAGCGCCTATATCCCAGAAAATTCAACCTCAGAAGTGCTCAAACAACATGTGATGTAATCATAAACGGGGACAGGCAAAATTCGTCATTGGAGCTCGGATGTGCCGAAAATATATGATGGAAAAGCAATTTTGAACAAATATGTTTTAGTTTTTTTACGGAAGGTGTCTACAGTTTCAGAAGATTTAATCATAATAGGGAGTTGATTCCAGATTGTTGGCGCATCTACAGAGAAAGCATGTTTGCCAATATTGAGCTTAGTTTTAGAAACAAAAAGTTGTGTGGAAACGGATGATCTAAGTGTCCTAGAGGTATCAGAGAAATGGAGCAGATTAACTAAGTATATATTATATAAAATGTAATCACCAAACTGTTGTCAAAAACGTCGCACTTGACACAGAGACCCGGGCAAGGGGATATATGGAGTTCTTCAGGTCCAAATAAAATGCATCAGTTTTATCATTCACACAAACTAATTTCATATGTTTTCGGATGTTTACATTTGGTAAATCCCAAAGTAATTTTAGACAATTTACGGCAGTAGCAATGCACTCTTCATCTAGATTAAACCAGTTTTAAAGTGTTTTTAAGTGCTGTGTCATTTGTGTAGCCCTTTTCCTGTTTCAGCGTTCCTCGACTGTAGTTCCACTGACGATGCTCCTCTTATTGTCTACGTCTCAAAAATGTTATCGGTGGACAGGAAGGCACTGCCACGAAACCGACACCAGTGGGTATTTGCAGCAAATGGTTGAATTCCACAAGCAAGATGATATCAAATATACTAATCAACTTTTTAAATTAGGGATAGAAGTTACACTGTTTCTGCGACACACTAGCAAATGTCACATCCCGGGGTCCATCTCACTAAGCTTTTAAACAAATTCACCATGAAAAAAAATTGGTTGATAATTAAATTATTTGTTTTCAAAACGCAAATAACCGTTGCCCTATTACCAAGAACTATTTCCATGACACACATTGTCTCGTTGGTGCGTCATGGTTTGACAAATTTTCAGGTATTAAGGACCAAATTCATTTTAAAATGCAAAATTGGGTTTAAGAGCTTCTTAACAACATTACAGAAATTATCCCTGCATGTTGACAGCTGTCATTACAGAAGGTCATTATTAAGGAGAGATACATATTTTAAAGAGCAAAAACTTAGCTTGTAAGCTCATAGGAATGTTAACGGAAGGTCCCAAAATCGAGTGAAATGAAAAGTACTCCCACACTCCAAAAGACTGAACACATTTAGTGAAGCTCCATGGTGCACCAGACGTGCGACCAAGAGCACACATGTGAAAATGCTGTGTTACTTATTCAAACCTTGGGAAAGTTCATTAACTCTACATTGCTCTCCAATTCGCTGACCTTTTTTTTTTAATCATATCTGGCTGGACGCTTCCCAGAGATGCGAAGACGGTGTTTGGCTGAACAGGTCAGCTAGGGAATAAAGTGTCAAGTTCTTTCCAATTTTCTGATGACTGGGTGCTATGCTACAAAAAATATATATTTTTCTTTAAATCCTCACGCCAGCGGTCACTGCAACTGATTATGTCAATACCGACCTACAGTACCCCTGCCACATCCCTCTGCAAAACTCCTTTTGTAACCTCAGCCAATGAAATCACTCATGAGGAGTGTGGTCAGCCACGACTCATGTAATATAATTTTTGGTGATTTCGGTCACACACTGTTCGTGTTACATGCAACGTACAGGATGCGAACGTGTCATTAAATTTGGATTCCCACTAGCCATGTACCGTCTTCAAATTTGGGTGGGCATTTGCACTGTTCTCATGGCTGATGCAGTAGTGACTGGCAGAGTCAATTGCTGTAATTTTATATTACAACTTCGCTCACTTCCACGTTTTGCAAAGATGATCAGCCAGGGGTACTGTAGCACAGCACAACGATCCCTGGCCTCCGAGGATGCATAAGACCTAACCCGTGAATGCCTGTGTTACAATACAATACAATACAATACAATACAATACAATACAATACAATACAATACAATACAATACAATACAATACAATACAATACAATACAATGAACCTATATTGTCCCGGACCGGGAAATTCATTTGCAGCATTCGTCAAAAAACAAAATACAGGTGTAAAAAATACAGATAAATTCATTATTAAAACAGTATGTAAACCTTAATCATGATAAAATATAAAATAAACTACAGTTGTAATTACAGTTATAATTGTGGTCATCCTTTCACAAATAAAAATAAAATAAAGAAAATACAACATACACACATAATGAATGACGTGATTCTGATGGAAACGTCAAAGGTGCTTGTCGGTGAAAAGTCGTACGGACATTGGAATGAATGATCCATGCTTTCTGTTTGTTTTGGATGTGATGGCTCTGAACCTTCTGGACGAGTGCATTGTTGTGTTTTTAGAGCATTAACGACAGAGGAGCTGGCCAAGAGAGGGAAGTTGGCAAGGGAGCGACACGCAGAAAGGATGAGGCAGGCAGAAGGGGAAGTAGCCGGGAAGAAAACAGGGTGCTCAGGCAAGTGTAGTTCACATACTCCATTGTTAAATTTAATTTTTTTGGGTCAAAATGCTGTTTTACTGGGGACACTATTTCTATGACACACCATGGTAGTTGTATATTATAACATACAAGAATCTCTGTTTAACGTCGGTTTACATGTGAATTTCATAACATTAGCTCATCTGAGCTATCTTTTTAAACAAACAAGTGTAAATCAACAAGATATAAAAATGTAAAAAACAGACAATGTATTTAAAGTTAAAGCATTACATCGTGAATATCAAACTTTCAAGAAATAATATAGGACCACTAAAACAGACTGTAACACCTAAATGTTTTATTCAAATTACATTAGTAGCTCTTACTGGTTTTATTCAATGCACTGGATGGACAAGGATCAGTCGTTCATAACATTACATGTATTTTCTGCAGTTGATAAGTTTTGAACGTTTTTATTAACATGAACAACTTTTCAGGTTTACATCTTAACAATCACTTGATGTAGATATTCTCGTCATCTGTCTGTGTGTGTTCAGCACCATCTGGAGGGCAGATATATTTGTCAGTTGATGTAATCTGATGTTTTTCATCGTAGACGACACAGTCTCAAGTGATGCTGCCTCGAACACTTTGACCGATGGTCAGTCGACCAGTAATGAGGCTGTGGCCAGTGAGGACACGAAAGAATTAGAACCGGAGGAGGTGTTTATAGCCTTTGCTAGGGTGTTCAGTGGCACAGTTCGCAGAGGGCAGGAAATGCTGGTGCTGGGCCCAAAACACAACCCACTTATAGCCCTTGAACAGGTGTGTGCTTTATTCACATTACGTTTCAAGTGATTTATCGCTTTGAAGTATTTAACTTGTTTATGTTCTTATTTATGCCGAGGTGTCTGTCAACATCTATCTATAACTGACGTCAAAAAAGCAATTTGTTTTTAATTTGCACAACTACAATTTTTATGTTATTGTAGTGGTGGTTTAATCACTATTAAAACATTGTGCATTATTATCCAAAATATATCCATGGCAATACATTGTGTAGCTTTATCATAATAAGTGTATACATATTTATACATTATATTTTAATCCATGACATGCTTTTCAGATTTTTTTATTGAATATAATATATATATATATACATATATATATCTGAATAAAAAACAATCAAAATTAATAATAAAAAAATTAAATATTTTTTTTTATTATTCCAGGTGGAAGGAACTGACCAGGTGGCAGACTTGACCACTGGTCAGTTGGCCGGACTGAGGTATGTGAGTCGAGCCACAGTGACAGACGTGTATATGTTGATGGGACGAGAGCTGGAGAGTCTACCCGAAGTACCAGCAGGAAATATCCTCGGTAACTCATTCTGACTCACATCATTTTAACCCTTTGCACCATGTGACATTCTAATGAAATACATTTTGATTCCCCACAGTGCTCTGACATATTTAGTGACGTGTGTCTTTGAATAGTGCTTACTCAAAACAGCTGAAGTGTAATGTGTTACAAAATATGTTGTAATGCGGAGACTGTTGATGTAATCAGTTGTATGAAGTCTGTATGTAAAAGTGTATGTAATAAATCAGAAGATATGCATGTTGTTGTGATGGACCAGTTTACATATGTATAACCATGACTAGCAATAAGGGGTGTTGTAAGTTAATCCAAAAATGTTTGTTGCCCAATATGGAACTGTGTACAAGGAACACATTAACACACCCCCTCACACCACACGCATACTCACAGACACACACATACACATACATATATACACAAAAACAAACACACACACACACACACACACACACACACACACACACACACACACACACACACACACAACATACACACACACACACACACACACACAAACATACACACACACACACACACACAACACACACACACACACACACACACACACACACACACACACAACACACACACACACACACACACACACACACACACACACACACACACACACACACACACACACACACACACACACACACACACAAACACAAACACAACACACATAAACATAGACACACACACACACGTAGACACATACACACACACGCACCGCATGCATGCATGCATGCACGCACACAAGCACGCACACACACACACACACCCCACACACACATAGTTAGACTTTCAATTGTATTATGTCCCCAGGACTTGGGGGACTGTCCGAACACATCATCAACTCGGCCACTGTGTCCAGCACTTTGGCCTGTCCAGCTTTCACTGAGATGTTCTTTGAGGCCACTCCAATCCTGCGTGTGGCCGTGGAACCAAAACACACAGGTGAGCATCTGTTTCCTGCGCTGAGCATGTATGATCTTATTCTGTATTACAGACACCTTGTAATTAAGGTCGCCTTATGACAGTGTCAAGTGGTGTTGGAGACTTGATACAAGACAAGATACAAGAAGCTTCATTTAATGTCGGTTTACATGTGAATTGTAAGACAGTAACTCATCTGAGCTAGTATTCGACAAACAAGTGTAAAGCAACAAGACATGAAAATATAAAAGCCACAAAAAACATTAAAATAGATAAAATATGGGTAAAATTAGTAAAATAAAAGAAATACATGCATGTGTAGTGTGTATTATTTGTGTACAATATATAATAAATGCAATTTATGTGTTCATTAAATTTGGCATGGTGATTAACATGTTAGCCTCTTACCTATAAAGAGACCAGTTGGACCATCTTAGTTACACTGTTAGATAGAATATAGACCCCCGTAGAAAATGGGTCCATATTATGTAATAGAATATGGACCCCCGGGTCCATATTCCATAGGGATATGGGTCCATATTCCATAGAGAATATGGACCCGCGATCCATTTTCCATGGGGTCCATATTCTATATGACACCGGATGAGTCTGCAGAACTCATTGTAGTTTATACTTGTTTGTAGTTCATTGGGTAAACTTGTTTGTAGTTCATTGGGTAAACATTTGGACATGTTTGCCTTAGGATGGCCACAGTTTTATCCTTTCGCTATAGAAGAACTGACCTGCTGACAAGACGTCACGTGTTACAGGAGACATGAGTGCCCTGATGGCCGGTCTGAGGCTGCTCAACCAGGCGGACGCTTGTGTCCAGGTCCTGGTCCAACAGACTGGAGAACATGTGATAGTCGCGGCCGGTGAGATCCATCTGCAGAAGTGCCTCGAAGACCTCACCACCAGGTGTCACTCTTGTCCATTTCCGTTCGGTTAAGTGACATACTTAACTCGCACTTTTAGAATGTGTTATGAATGTGTTAGAAATCTGTTACTCATCATTTATTATTTAACTGGTTTTATCATTTATGTATTCCGTGCATCTCCCATGGGTTTGGCTACAGTTACTACTGTTTCCTTTCCAGTGTTCAATTTATGCCCTTAGATTTATAATCAAACCTGTGGTTAAACATGTGTGGTTGCCGTTCTTTAAAACAAAGCACACCGTCTAAAATGTTTTTATCTATGTCTTGGCAGCACCCACCAAATCACAATGAGAAACAAGAACCTTAGATGTAGTTTTTTATGTCCACAAAGTAGCAGTTCATTGATCCAAGAAAAACCACTTTATAAGTTCAGTAGACACATGTAACAAGTCAAAAATATTATGACATATATGAAATTTTTTGCAATAACTGGATTTTGAAATATCCAAGTGAAAATGTGTGACTGTATGATTGTATTATAATAAATATAATAATATTTTAATACAATTCCTATTATTTACTTATATACTAATAATGTTTGTGCTTGCCTACACTTACTGGGACATTGTTTTTTTCCTATGAACAGGGGTATACAATCATGAGATATTTATCTTCAGTATAGTCCTTTTTTATCACAATAAGTGTATTAATGTATCATGTATTGTTGTGTTGGGTAAAATAAAAATTATTACTAATAAAAAGTAGACATCATTCTGACATAATGTTGATGTAAGTGGCCATTGCTTTCAGATTTGCAAAGGTAGAAGTGAACGTGTCGGCTCCGATTGTTCCATTCCGAGAAACAATCATCCTCCCTCCCACAACAGACATAGTGAATGAAGCGATCCAGGACCAGCCTCAACCGTCCAAACCGAACAATTGGGAGAACCAAGCGACCCCTACCGACGATGACACGCATGTCATTGACATCGACATTGGCGGTGGCGCGTGTCGTCTAAAGATCCGAGCCATTCCACTTCCCGAAGACGCAGCAAAACTCCTAGAAGAGAGTTCGGACATGTTGAAAATCCTCAGTCAATTCTCCGGGAGGAACACCGATAGGCACAGTGGACATTTAACAACACACATGTCGGATAGAGTCAGCGATTTCAAAGAGAGGCTCGTTGCCGTATTCGCCCGAAGCGAGGATTGGGCAGCGGAGGACGTTGATAAGATTTGGGCGTTCGGCCCGCGGCAGGTTGGACCAAATATCCTTTTGAATCGAGCAGCAGGGAACGAGTGGCTGTCATTATGGGACACTGTGGGACGGAATGGGGACGATGTCTCCAAGTTAGAATCGTGGGACGTCAGGCAGGGCATTGTCAGTGGCTTCCAATTGGCCACAGATGCGGGGCCTCTTTGTGAGGAACCAATGAGAGGAGTCTGTTTTGTCATAGAGCACATAGAGCTCGCTCAGTCGGATGATACACTGTCTGTCGGTAGCACTGACCGTGTGTCAGACGCTGACGGTGTTGATTTGATGACGCGGTCAAGCATGCCAGCGTACACTGGTCAGTTGATGTCCAGTGTGAAGGACGGGTGTAGACGGGCATTCCAGGCCAAGCCTCAGAGGATGGTTGCAGCTATGTACAGCTGTGTTATCCAGGCCACTGCCGACGTACTGGGTGAGCGGAGCTACTGAGCATTCTTCAGGATAGTTCTTTTTCCAATCAAAAGTTTTAATTTTTCGTATCCAAAAACAAGATCTCTCTTTTTTGTAACTGTAGATTCTTTTCATTTTTTGTTCCTAAGACAAAGCTCAATATTGGCAGACATGCTTTCTCTGTAGCTGCGCCAACTGTCTGGAATCAGTACAGTGTATCTTAAATCTTCAGAAACTACAGCCACCTTTTGTAAAAAAAAAAAATGCTTTAAAAACATATATGTTTGAAACTGCTTTTCCACCATAAATATTCGGTGGATCCATGCTCCAGTGGATCCATGCTCCAGTGGATCCATGCTACAGTGGATCCATGCTCCAGTGGATCCATGCTCCAGTGGATCCATGCTCCAGTGGATCCATGCTCCAGTGGATCCATGCTCCAGTGGATCCATGCTACAGTGGATCCATGCTCCAGTGGATCCATGCTCCAGTGGATCCATGGTGGATCCATGCTCCAGTGGATCCATGCTCCAGTGGATCCATGCTACAGTGGATCCATGCTACAGTGGATCCATGCTCCAGTGGAACCATGCTCCAGTGGATCCATGCTCCAGTGGATCCATGCTACAGTGGATCCATGCTCCAGTGGATCCATGCTCCAGTGGAACCATGCTCCAGTGGATCCATGCTCCAGTGGATCCATGCTCCAGTGGATCCATGCTCCAGTGGAACCATGCTCCAGTGGATCCATGCTCCAGTGGATCCATGCTCCAGTGGATCCATGCTCCAGTGGATCCATGCTCCAGTGGATCCATGCTCCAGTGGATCCATGCTCCAGTGACCACTTTTGCCTGTCCCCATTCAGGATTTTGCCAAATGGTTTTGTTTGTTGCACGTGTGAACTTTTCAAGGACATAGGTGCTATAGAAGTGTTATTTTTATTATTATTATCATATACACAATGATAAGAATCAAATTTTTATCCACAAATTATCAGATAGATTAAACTATGTATATTAAATGTAACCAATGTGAAGGTGTGTTCTTTAGTGGAGGAAGAAAGTGAGGAAATGAGCAGAACCTGCGAAGATAGTCATTAATGGATGCAGTGAACCACGCTGGATTGTCGGTTGCAAGGAGCTTTTTTGGATCACTTCTGGTGCCACTTGGAGAAACATTAAAACGTACCATTTAGACGATATGTGACCGTGATCTGATGAGCACGCAGCCACAGTACATTGTAAAGTTAAATATCTTTGACAACTAGACGCCACCACATTATGTTCAAGCTACATTTGGTTTCACCAGCTCCTATCTAATCAGTGCAAATCTTACGCTTTTTCCATTTAACTTCATCAATGGCCATTTCTACATAAAAGTAAGTACCCCAGATGGGTATATATGATAGTGTGGGTGGCCTATAGTCAAGTGCTATAATTTTTGGTGATTTCAGCCACACAATGCTCATGTTACAAGCTGTGTTTGGGATGTAGAAGCAAATATTCGAACACACAAAACCGTTCAGCTGCTCGTGCTGTTGGGTGGATGTTTCACTATACTGGAATTCCCAGAAACTGTTTATCTCTCTTTGAATTGGGGCGGGTATTTTCACAGTTCTTATGGAGAAGCCGTCCCAGGGAGTTACGATGATGGACAATAGGAGGACTAATTTTGAATACTTTTCTATGACTGAACTAATTTGAAACGGTCTTAATTGTGAGGTCACCTTAATTGTGAGGCGGCCTTAATTGCAAGATGACTGTTGTACCTAGATCCGACTACATGTGCCTGGGTGGCACCATTTTCAGTGGTCAGATAATATACTCATGTCTTGACCTTCAGGGAAAGTGTACGCATCCCTGGGGAAGAGAAATGGGAGAGTGTTGAAGGAAGACCTCCTAGAGGGATGGTCCCTCTTCAACATCACGGCCGTACTCCCCATGGCCGAGAGCTTCGGCTTCGTGAAGGAGATCCGCAAACGAACCAGTGGCCTGGCCAGTCCACAGCTTCGCTTCAGTCACTGGGAGGTAGGGCATGAGGGGTGTGGGTTCAGACATTGGGAGGTAGGGCATGGAGGGATGTGTGTTCAGACATTGGGAGGTAGGGCATGGAGGGATGTGGATTCAGACATTGGGAGATAAGGCATGGAGGGATGTGTGTTCAGACATTGGGAGGTAGGGCATGGAGGGATGTGTGTTCAGACATTGGGAGGTAGGGCATGGAGGGATGTGGATTCAGACATTGGGAGGTAGGGCATGGAGGGATGTGGGTTCAGACATTGGGAGGTAGGGCATGGAGGGATGTGTGTTCAGACATAGGGAGGTAGGGCATGGAGGGGTGTGGGTTCAGACATTGGGAGGTAGGGCATGGAGGGATGTGGATTCAGACATTGGGAGATAAGGCATGGAGGGATGTGTGTTCAGACATTGGGATGGAGGGATGTGTGTTCAGACATTGGGAGGTAGGGCATGGAGGGATGCGGGTTCAGACATTGGGAGGTAGGGCATGGAGGGATGTGGATTCAGACATTGGGAGGTAGTGCATGGAGGGATGTGGGTACAGACATTGTGAGGTATGGCATGGAGGGATGTGGGTTCAGACATTGGGAGGTAGGGCATGGAGGGATGTGGGTACAGACATTGGGAGGTAGGGCATGGAGGGATGTGTGTTCAGACAATGGGAGGTAGGGCATGGAGGGATGTGTGTTCAGACATTGGGAGGTAGGGCATGGAGGGATGTGTGTTCAGACATTGGGAGGTAGGGCATGGAGGGATGTGTGTTCAGACATTGGGAGGTAGGGCATGGAGGGATGTGTGTTCAGACATATGGGAGGTAGGGCATGGAGGGATGTGTGTTCAGACAATGGGAGGTAGGGCATGGAGGGATGTGGGTACAGACATAGGGAGGTAGGGCATGGAGGGATGTGTGTTCAGACAATGGGAGGTAGGGCATGGAGGGATGTGTGTTCAGACAATGGGAGGTAGGGCATGGAGGGATGTGTGTTCAGACATTGGGAGGTATGGCATGGAGGGATGTGTGTTCAGACATAGGGAGGTAGGGCATGGAGGGATGTGTGTTCAGACATTGGGAGGTAGGGCATGGAGGGATGTGGGTTCAGACATTGGGAGGTAGGGCATGGAGGGATGTGTGTTCAGACATTGGGAGGTAGGTCACAACAACGTCATCAATGTAACCGAGAAATGGCAAAAGCAAAATTGGATTATTACAAAAATATGCTCTCAAATAACTCTGCTATGCCACAACAGCTATGGAAATGCATAACTCAGATCTTACACAGGCGGCCTTCTCTACCAACTCATGCATCAATCAAGTCACTGTGTGACTCTTTTTAGAGACATTTTAAAAACAAAATTAGCCTCATCCATTCTGCTTTCACAGGCTTTACTCCAGACTTTATAAATACTGACTTTTCAGAAGTGAATTCTCAACTTGCATCATTTAAACCAGCCACAATTGGCCATACTTCTAAAAGCATATCTTCGCATTAATTAGACCAATAACAGACATCATGAATGCATCACTGTGCTCTGGCTTGTTTCCTGATGATTTTAAATGCGCGCTTGTAAACCCAGTTATTAAGAAGACATCTCTGCCTAAAGATGACCTAAATAACCACAGACCAAGACCCATTTCCAACCTGAGCTTTATTTCAAAAATACTTGAAAAGTTTTAGCTAACTGTCTCAGGTCACACATCTACACAAATGACTTATCCGATGTGTCGCAGTCTGTGTACAGACAATTTCACTCCACAGAAACTGCTCTTTTAAAAGTATATAATGACACTAACCTTAACATTGATAATGACAAAGTTAGTGCACGGACCCTACTTGATCTATCTGCCGCACTTGACACCATTGACCAAGACATTCTCATTAGACATTCATCAACTTGGTACAGCATATCTGGCATAGCACTGCGCTGGTTTACTTCATACGTGACTGATAGATGACAAGCCATTAAGATAGGTAACTGCTTCTCAGACATGCTGCCCACCTCATGTGGTGTCTTCCAGGGTTCTGTTTTGGGGCCGTTGCTTTTCACTCTCCATACAATGCCACTAAGCTCTGTTATCAAAAGTCACAATTTTGATCATCACCTTTATGCAGATGACACACAAATCCACATTTCTTTGGCCACACCTGATACTTGTCGCTCCCTACGTCAGCTTAAGGACTGCCTCCAAGATTGATATGAATGAAAAACTGAAGACCGAATTTCTCATCACTGGTACCCCAATGCAGTGTAGAAAACTTAATGGCTTTTTCTCGACACATATTTCTAGTCAGAGTACTACACCAGCCACCTCAGTGTTAAATCTTGGAGTAAGATTTGATGAAAATTCAATTTCAAACAACATATATCAAACACATGATGCTGCTATTTTTACTATATCCGCGATCTTCGCAGCATTCACCATTATATTTCACTTTCCAAAGCAAAAGCCATTGCTCTAGTAAGCAGCAGACTCGTCTACTGCAATTCCCTCCTTTACAGTACCGCAAACAAGGACTTTGCAAAACGTCTCATTTTTTGGTTAAGTTCTGCTTCTGAAATCATTGCAATATTGCATTATTTTAAAGATTTTACAATAACCTATCAAGCCCTCTCATCAACACAACTAGCATGAATGCTTGCTGCAACAAGAAATTACAAACAGCTATGATCAATCAGTAGTAATCCTCTTTGAATTCCTCGGGTGAAAACAAAAGCTGGAACCTGAGCTTTCTCTGTCGCTCCAACTCTGTGGAATTCACTTCCTGCTAGTGTTAAATTAGAAGGAAATATGGTTTCATTCCGCCAGCATTTAAAAACCTATTCTTCTTCTCCTTAGAGTCATAGCACCTTCGTACATCAGTTGACGACTCACGCATTGTTATAAGATTAAGATATTGCTTAATCCCTTGGTTTTGTCGCG
>JAODUO010000547.1:212500-215000 GCA_025642075.2 Ridgeia piscesae
TACCCCGAGTGACTATTGTAGCAAAGACGACGATTGGTGGAAGGCTGTACTAGACAGAGTGGCGTACGTTTAGAATTACGCACCGTACATTGGCAATCACGTGAACAACGTGATGTGAGCTGGCGTGGTGTGTGCAGGAAGTTGAGATTTGTTTACTCCGTGCGTTATCGAAAGAGAGAACAGTGTGTCTTGTGTCGACATTATGTCAATGTGAGATCCTTAGGCGATAGAACAACCGTTGCAGAATTACAATAAACTGAATTGTGGTGACGCTTCACTCTTCACCGTGACAGCCGATGGCATTTCGCCAACATGTTCACAGCGCTTGCGGTCACCAAAGCACTCGTTTGCAATGGTTTCATGACTGTTCCATTAGTGTAATCTAGTACGAGTTCTGCCAACCAAAACTAAAAATAACTGGTCAAGCACCTAATAGCACCGATACCATTGAAAGAAAATCGGACCATCTAAACTGAAGCTAGTTTTAATATGCATGAGGAATGTATAAACTGTATTTCTGAAACGTTGAAATGTAGACGTTGTATGGGCTCAGATAGATTGCATACTAAATAAGTTAGTTAACGGCAAAGGGTGACTCCGTGTCGTATTCATTGAAGGCGTCAAAGTCGGTGGACATCACGCAATTACCTGACCACTACTTATGCGCTCAGCGCAGACCCTTTTGTTCCGTCCGGCAGCGGTAATGGATTTGATCAGATGTACGTTGACCAACGGTCAGGCGCAATCAGCTGTAACCGATGACTGATTACAGTCTAGGCAAGGCAGTGCATTCACACGACGAACCAGTTACGTGGGAAAGTCGCGAGATATTTGAGTATATTCAATTACCTCCTGTGTGGTTATCGTACCACCAACATTCAAACCTGTTGCTTACTCCTCACTGTAGAGCGCAGTGGCTCACGGGTAGAAGTTTGGACTATTGACTAAGAGAACCTTGGATTGATTCATGTGCTGCCGTCTTAAACCTTGAGCAAGTTTTTTTCACTCGACACTCCAGTTCACTCAGCTGGATGAATGACTATCTGGCTGTAGACAGTGGTGGGTATGTGTACGAGAAGCCTTCGCGCGTTAATTGCAGGGTGGCTGGATGCTTCCCACAGAAGCCGAGGTGGTGTTCGATTGAACAGGTCTGCCAGGGAGTAAAGTATAAAGCGATATGAGCAAACCTAAGGATTGGATACTGCGCTATATAAGAACTTACCTCCACTGTGCTCGACCGGACGTCAACGGACAATAGCGGTTGTTAACAATTCTCGCCCAATAGAGAAGACAGGGAACAATTGTCAAATTGTGACGAATGTTCAACAATCATTTATGACACGTACAATTTCATTCATCTCATCTTATGATTTCATAGTTACGCTAACGACTTTTTTGCGAAGGGAACGAAATATTCTAAATGTCTAACTGATATCATAAAACACCCACTACGTGATAATGTCATTTACCGTAGGAAATACTGAACTATGTCTGTCCAGATCCGAAACAAAGAATTCATCTTTACATTCCCGCCTGACACCCGTACCGCTTTGCCAGAATTGATGACTTCGCTTCCGACTAAAACTTTAAATCTGCAAGTATTCGTCTTGGTCGGATACACATTGTCAACTGAATTACGTGCTGATGCCTCTAGAAATAGAATGCTGATGCCTCTAGAAATAGAATGACCCCATATATTAATCACGGGATACTCATCAATCACATGTCGATATGTGTGGGTACATAGAGATATTTGTGGCTTTTATGACCCCCGTTTCCTACCATTTGAATACTGTGGCCCCATCCCCTGATACACAACTACAACTCACCATTGGTTTGTGTGTGTGTGTGTGTGTGTGTGCGTGCGTGCGTGCGTGCGTGGGCGCGTGTGTGTGTATGTGTGTGTGTGTATATGTATGTATATTATATATGTATATATTTATATATGTATATATGTATATATGTATATATGTATATATGTATATATGTGTATATGTGTATATGTGTATATGTGTATATGTGTATATGTGTATATGTGTATATGTGTATATTGTGTGCATATATGTCTGAATGTATATATATATATAATATATATTATATATATATATATATATATATATATATATATATATATATATATTAAAACTTATATCTCGATGGTTGTATCGCAGTATTCTATTCCACAATGTTGGTGGCTGTCAAACATGACAACACCGAACTCCTACATCGGCAAACTTACCGAGCAGGAATCCGTGGTATTTGAATTGTTACACACTATTGTGAACCGGCAGCCTGGCCCTATTCAATGTTCAGCGACAACTGGCTGTGTGTGATGTGTTGTGTTTGACCCAAGGCGCCTGCCGTTGGCAGTAGCCGTATATACCACTGACGCGGTAACTCCGTACGTCGTCATAACTGAGGAGATCAGGTTTGTCCTGTACCGTGCTCAGAAAGGTGTTGGTGACACGAGCCCCCGGCGAGAGACTGGATTCCCCGTCAC
>JAODUO010000547.1:220000-225000 GCA_025642075.2 Ridgeia piscesae
GTGTGACTGTGGTGGTGGCTATGGTGGTGCCTGTGTGACTGTGGTGGTGGCTATAGTGGTGCCTGTGTGACAATGGTGGTGGCTATTGTGGTGACTGTGATGGTTTCTATGGTGGTGCCGGTGTGACTGTGGTGGTGGCTATGGTGGTGCCGGTGTGACTGTGGTGGTGGCTATGGTGGTGCCGGTGTGACTGTGGTGGTGGCTATGGTGGTGCGGGTGTGACTGTGGTGGTGGCTATGGTGGTGCCTGTGTGACTGTGGTGGTGGCTATAGTGGTGCCTGTGTGACAATGGTGGTGGCTATGGTGGTGACTGTGATGGTGTCTATGGTGGTGCGGGTGTGACTGTGGTGGTGGCTATGGTGGTGCGGGTGTGACTGTGGTGGTGGCTATGGTGGTGCGGGTGTGACTGTGGTGGTGGCTATGGTGGTGCCTGTGTGACTGTGGTGGTGGCTATGGTGGTGCGGGTGTGACTGTGGTGGTGGCTATGGTGGTGCGGGTGTGACTGTGGTGGTGGCTATGGTGGTGCCTGTGTGACTGTGGTGGTGGCTATGGTGGTGCCTGTGTGACTGTTGTGGTGGCTATGGTGGTGCCTGTGTGGTTGTGGTTGTGGCTATGGTGGTGCGGGTGTGACTGTTGTGGTGGCTATGGTGGTGCCTGTGTGGTTGTGGTGGTGGCTATGGTGGTGCGGGTGTGACTGTGGTGGTGGCTATGGTGCTGCAGGTGTGACTGTGGTGGTGGCTATGGTGGTGCGGGTGTGACGGTGGTGGTGGCTATGGTGGTGCCTGTGTGACAGTGGCGGTGGCGGTGGCAGACTGACAGTGGCATTGTCAGCTGATAGCGATGATGAAAACGAATCTGACTTTATGAAGCTGATGATGATAGACCTGTGAAATGATGGAAGAACTGCGATGTAGAACAACATTTGTCTTGAGCGATCTCTCCTTCAATCTAGCACAAGTGGTCACTTGAAACAAGTGGCCGCCGAAGGCAGGTCAATTAACACATAACATACATCAAGGGAACCAAGAAAGCGATTGTCCAAGAAGGGTGTTCGTTGAAACTGGTGTCGCTTTAGACAGGTTTTTATCGTATATCTAGGTTTACAAGAACGTTTGGAATGAATTGCTGCCTGACATTAAACAGACTCGCGCCATGAATGGCCGCAGTGTTAACAATGCTCTGTTCACCCGCCAGCGAGACACGCCTAGATGTTGTCATTAGGAAAGGTGTTAGGCTTGCGACATGTGTTGTGTTTGATGCAGGCTATATCATGTTTAACTTGGAATACAACACGTTGTTGGACACAGTAGAAAGTCACCGAAGTAGATCAGTAGAAATAAATGGCGTAGTTCATAGGCAGTTGTCTCTTGCGCACTGGGTCTGGCTCCAAGCGGCCGGAATTGCTTCCAATCTGGTGTTTGATAGACCCCATATATCTCTTTATTGCGCAGTGACTGTGATCTTGTGACAAAATGGACGTAGAATTGGGATGCAATTTGGTTTGACTGCGGGATAAATGAAATACTTTGAGACAATTCACTTTATATGCAAACAACTCCATCAGGATATTAAGTACTAATTGATCGGGATTAGAAATCGCATACGTGATTTACCGAACGGAAACATAAGCATCCCCCTTCGAAAAGAGAACCATTATGCAGAAAATACGAGTCAGCTCGTTTACTCAGACATTCGTAATGGCGTTAATCACAAAGACCGAATGTGATGACGCTCAGAGGCGCGCAATTTAGCCTTCCTACAACCAAACAGAGCAACGAATTCACTCTGGTAACCCAAGAGGATTTTAATTAAGTCATATCACGGACACCGCTTTGACGAAATGCAGTGACTGACAGCGTCTAATTATCGCCTCGGTTGTAAACAAGAACTCCGCGAGTGGACGGCTGATGGTACTGTTCGTGCGCGCTCGTGTGTGACGGAAGCGGAATATGTGTCCAGTTATGGTAGTTCCGATATTTACCCGACAAAACCTACGGAAGGACACCACCATCTGCACTACATTATCAAGTTATCCGGTAGAAATAACGTATCAACGCGATGAACCAGAACGTGTCGTTCTCTTGCGCTGTGAACTCGCCACAACAAAGACCGAGTCTTTACAGGACGTTAACAAAGACACCGGAGTCTTTGAAGTATGAAACTCTGCGAAATTATGTCACAATATGATGACATATCTCTAGTGTTTCGCTGAATGGTGCACCACTGTGTGTAGGGTGTCGATGCGACTGAGTGAGACGGTTCTAATACGCGTGCAATCATGCGTGACGAAGGACATTAGCGTCTCTGGAGGCCTTCACAGTGTACCATGTCTAGACCAAGAAGAGTCTCCTGACTCGAGCGAACAAAAGAATTGTCGCAGATATCATCAATCTGCAGATTCCAGCACGTGTCTTAGTGTGAGTATCAAAGTGCGTGCCAAAGTATATGTCTGGTGGCTAACATGTCAAATCAGCCTTTCTCTCCCCACATCCCCTGTGGAGCGGTAATTACATCACTTTCTTTGTTCGGTATCGAACAAGTTTAAAAGTTCACAAGAACAAAAGAAACTCGACACCAACCGGGTTGCCTATGAAGGTCCTAGAAGTGCTCAACCAGTTCATTTTGCATTTACCTGAAGGTATGTGCCGTGCCTCCTTGCCAAAGAACCAACCCGTTTTGCAGCCGACATCGAACGACTGAAATAGGTAATTTTGTCTGAAAAACATATTCGCTTGTAAATTAATGTTTACCCCGCGTTCAGATATATTTACAGCTATGGAATTATCACAGAACACATTCCCGTCTTGTGACAATTATCAGAACAGCTAACTCAGTACAGCTTAGGAAACTCTATCACGCAATATCCTAGCCAATTATTAAGCCTTAGTCATGTCGTCGCCGTTGCAAAGAAGAATCTGTTCACTAAACGTCATCAGTTAATTTCTTACGAACAGCTGCAGTGACGTAATATTGTACTGTGAAAGGTTGTAGCGTTCATTTAACTTCCTGGGTCACCGTGTTCCAAATTACATACGTTTATATCACCGTGTTTGTTTGATTTGAAGATGTCGTTATACAATGCATTTACAACAACAATGACACAAGAAGGAATGATTATACGACGTCCCGTGTGACGACGCAAATTGCAGTAATTCATAACATAGGATCACACCACGTCTTACTAGCAAAAAGGCCACGGTTCGTTGCTATTATAGCCTCATATCATCGTTTAATGTGACCACAATGACACCTCAAATTCATTCGCATTTTCGTCGACTCATTGTACAAATGGAATATCGCAGTTTACAATCACAAAGACAGGGTCGGCCTCGTTGGCGGTCGTCCAATCTTGTTTAGAATTTACACTACAATAATATACGCGGACAGTAGGAAACAGTCCACCTTTCACTGAGGAAAAGTCTCGTCGGATTGGCGTCGGTGGACAGTTATTAGTCGATGTGGCAACAGCAGTGTTGTGTCGGTCACGCCAGCGCTGTTGTTTTACAACCAGCACGCTTACAGTACCGAGTAACTCAGAATAGTTCCCACACTGGGGCCTCGAACAATCAAGCAAATATCGTGTGCATAGGGGCGGCAACATGCCATCACGTCTGACTATTTAGTCATTGATTACCGCTGCTAATATGACTGTCGCAGGGCGCGCCTCTGTACCGGTCTAACTGATGAAAATAGACAGTTCGTTCGCCGATATGTACTATGTCAGCGCGGTAGTCAAAGGGAACTTTCATCTACGTCGGGCTTTTAAATGTGACTCCGGTCGTGTGAATGCGGTGCCAGCATTTGGTCGTGAATTTGCATTCATTTGATGGTGACGCCGGGCCCCTTCATGAAGGATCTTTTAGAGCGCAATGTTTGAATTTCGTCTCATGTTCTACAAATGTTCATAAACCTGTCGTGTGGAGTTTATTATTTCCCCACGAGGCTGAGACACAGAAAATGAATTGATAAGTTCTAATGTTTTCTCGACGGTCGCATCAACTCTTTCAAAATCACATCCTGTTGGTGGTTGGATATTATAATACGTTGTAGACATATATGAAAATGTATTGTTTTTTGCATACCCCTCCTTTGTGTGCGTGTACACGTGTGATGACGCTTCTCGCATTGCATTCCTATAGCTTGAAGTTGTCTTTTGTTTTGCCGTTTGACTTCGCGATGTCTTGCGCAATAGATATTATGCCTGTGGCTTTTGATTCACATTGCCAAGACGGCTCGTTTATAAATAGTGCTCATAAAAATATAGCGTGTTCACAGTCCATGTGGTTGCCGTAGAAGTTGTAAAGTAGACTTTTTCAATACCAGAAGACAGACTACACGCCCACGCAAACATGCACGTATGACACAACCTATGGTATGTGTCTAGTCTGTCGTCGCGTCGTGGATCACACACTGTATATCCATTCTCGTAGTGTGATTGTGATATGTCACTGACGTGTCATTGACGTTCATATGTGTTAAAGTAGCGGTAGTTTATATGCTTCACCGTTCACTTGCCGTGTCACGAATGATAGAGCGATTGACGTATATATACATAATACATCCTAATGTAGTGGACAAAACGTCACCTGCAGGATGACAGTTGACGTATGAGTGACGTCATCAAGGTGGACATGAAAGGTTCCTGGTGTGTTATTATGGGTAGGTGGTTGACGTGTCACCAATATTGGCGTGACACCGAATTTGCATTTCCACCGAGGTAATCCTGTGATAGGTGGGTTACGAAATATAATACCATAATAAAATAATATCTCTGTGGCAGCCATAGCGATAAAACAATTCACTAAAGTATATTAGTAAAATGAATTAGAATGTCTGGTAAAATTATAAAACAACAAAATATAGTGGGATAATAAAACTGTGATTGGACCATAATCAGAATATATAAAATATGACTAATTAAGGTGTAAGATAAAAATTATGAAACATTTAGCAAGGTGGACTATTAACAATATAAATGGAGTACTATTATACAATCTGAA
>JAODUO010000547.1:232500-237500 GCA_025642075.2 Ridgeia piscesae
TGGACCACTACCAATAAAATGGCAATGAACTATATGACAAGATATATACCACAATGGTGTGCTTAGTCAACATGTACGCCTGCCAAGTGTGGCATACGAACCTAAAAAAAACACCTCACCAGCCCCAAAATATACAGAAACGGACCATGTGCATTATATTTCATGAAATGTGTTTTAACGACGCCATCGTCGTAGCAAGACGACCAACGCTGACAGACCGGAGGGAGGCGCTTTGCAGAACTCTGTTCGCGAGCATGCAGCAACCAAATCACAAATTGCACCATCTCCCGCCTCCCCCAGGTCACCTGATTATGCAGTCCGTAATGCACGTGCTTACAGTGTTCCTCGCTGTAGGACCGAACGTTTTAAGAACTTTTGTATCATATACGGACTGTACAATCGGCAGTAACTGGATATTCCTATTCACATGCGGGTATTACTTGTCATGGACTGTAAATCTTATTAGTTATTTATTCAACTGATTTATTTTATACTATTTAGATATTTTAATTAGTTACAATTTCACTTATTCAGGTTGTATATTCCATTTATATCCTTAAACATCTATTTTGCTAAATATTTTAAAATTTGTTCTGAAACTTTAATCAATTAAAATGTACAATATATTCATATTCTAGGCCATATACAGTTTTATTATCCGACTTTGTATTATTGTTTGGTTGTTTGATTGATTACTCGATCGAGTGATTGATTGACTGATTGAATTATGTATTGATTGTTTGCTTAACTGATTGGTTGTTTATTTGTTTGATTGGTTTGTTGATTAATTTATTGATTGGTTGACTGAATGATTTTGTAGATAGATAGATCGATCGATCGATTAATTGATTGATTGATTGATTGACTGGCTGATTGATTGACAGATATCAATGAGTGTACATTGGGGACACACAACTGTACAGACAAGTGCGTCAACACAATCGGTGGGTTCCGGTGCGAGTGTCGAGCCGGGTACAAACTGGCAGTGGACAGGCGCTCCTGCACAGGTCGGTACATCCGATACAGATGCGCATGCGTATATATCGTTTCCGGTCTCTCTGCGCAGAGAAATGGCCAAACTATTGTTGTTGAGAGATATAGGGATTTCTCCAGCTAGGATAAGCATAAGTAGGTGCTTTTGCCTATGAGTGCTGCGTTCAAATAAACTGTTCAATTAGATTAAATTAACGTCATTGTCCTAAGAAGGATATTCGTCATACAACTCATGATCGCGTGTACAAGAAATGGAACATAGTACACATTAGACGAGTATTTTTTCAATATCAATCATTGTCAAAGAAGATAAATGAAATGCAAAAAAAGTTGCCTTATCAAATCACATTGCACAAGTCACTAGACTTCTCGTGTTATTCCGCATTAATGTCCTGTCTTGCCCTATTGTGGGGGTGGGGTAGTGTTTTCTTTTGTTTTCTGGCACATTCTCTCCATATCTTTCGCATTGGCCATCCTTTCATGGCTGTTCACACCTGCTCTGCTCAGTTCCCTTTTCAAGTTGTCTATCTCAGGTTTAATCTTCCTCTTATTAGTTAGCCAACATATGTCAAGGCCCTTTTGCCACACCGTCATCCTTCATTCTTTCCTTTGTACGTATCCTCTCATCTCATTGTGTAGTGAGTGCATCAGCAGTTTGTCCCAGTAAGTCCCCAGCCGGCAGACACTTCGTGACGTCACATCCCCGTGGTTTCGTTGTGACGTCACACGTGTCGAAATCCGGTCATAAGGAAACTGTCGACACGACGCTCTTGGAGTCAGCGTCGATGTCAAGTATGTCATTGGAGTCGCGGCGACGACGTCGACAGCGAGTGACACTGACGGCTAGCATGACGAACACAACGACAGTGAGGGCGACCATCCACGCCGTGCTGGCAAACGAGGCCGCCATCATTGGCTTCTCTGGCGACTGCCCGGCCACTTGTCTTTTTATGTGTCAACCACTTCTTCCATTTCTTCTGACCCAATTTGTTTCTGTCACATATATAGCTTCTTATTGTGTCTCTCATTCAACCGTCACTCTTCCCAATCCATGTACTATATCTGGGGACCAATTCACTAACGTTGTTAAGAGCTCCTAAGCCCGATTGTGTACTTTAAAATCAATTTTGATCATTAACCGTAATCTTGAATACCCGAAAACTGTCAACACCATGTCGCGCCAACCGGATATTATCATTGGTGTGTCATGGTAACAGTGTCATCGGTAATACGCCAATGAACATTTCCGTTTTGAAAAATAAACTCGTCCAATTTAACAACGGATTTTGTTTGAGAATGAATTTTCCTTATGAGCTCATTATCTTAGTGAAAATTCGTCCCTCGAGATTCCTTTGCACACATAACTATCCTTCTCGTGTCGATTCCCATTTGACGGTGGTGTGTTTTGTAGACGTCGACGAATGTGACGTAGACAACGGCGGGTGTGACCAAATATGCAACAACACCATTGGGTCATTCGTGTGCTCCTGCTCCACCGGCTGGAAGTTATCTACCAATAACAGGGCGTGTGACGGTAAGTGACGTCATTGCAGCTCTCTAGTCTTTCCATTTCCAACCCGGTCATATTTTTTTGGAAAATCGCTAATAGTTTAAATATTAATATCTACTATAATTTTGCTTTAACAAGCGTGCACATAGCATTTTCTTTATAAACCTGTGACGTCGAAGACGATAGTTGCAAAATGTGTAGTATGGCCATTATTTAATGTTGTAACAACGGCCCTATATTTGAAATACCATTATAGACTGTTGCTAAAAAGCGCAGTTTTCCATATGCGATTTGAGCAGCGTCTATGGTTTACAATTTTTTTCTCAGGTAATACTTCTTTGTATTTTCAAGTAGCATTTCATGCATTATTATTTCGAAAGAGTGACGCTTTTTGTCAGACATTTAAATAAACGTATGTATACTCTGAGGCCCTACATCCGGTAACCTGGGTCATGTGGAAATATCCTTGTTTTAAATTAAAACACCATTTGTCATTTGATGTTAAAATGTCGTGATGATAACATAAATGTGTAGTTTGTTATGTCACCGTAAGGCGTAACATTGAAATCGAGACGTGGGTTGCTCGTCCGACTAGTGTCGCCCTCTAGCGGGTTGTTCATTACGCTTCCATTGTGTCGTTTGAACCGCGTTTATTTTTTGGGGAATTGATTGATAGTAGTACCTGTGAGTATGCATGCACACTGTAGACATTGCCACGTGGGATATGTGGTTGTTATATAATCGTGTCATCGTGTCGTCTGCAGACATCGACGAGTGTCCAGCCAACTGTCGACAGGTCTGCATCAACACGGTCGGCAGTTACCGCTGCATCTACATCTCACTGTTCAACTCCAGTAAGTGTCGAAGGAAATACTACTTAGAATATTCGCAGTATGCGTATAATATATGAATGCAGTTTATACATTATTGTCATTATGATTTAAAATATTGTTGTTGTAGTTGTTGTAGTAGTTGTTGTTGTTCTTGTTGTTGTTGTTTTTTTCTTTTTTTTTTCTTCTTCTTCTTCTTCTTCTTGTTGTTGTTGTTGTTGCTGTTGCTGTTGCTGTTGCTGTTGCTGTTGCTGTTGCTGTTGCTGTTGCTGTTGCTGTTGCTGTTGCTGTTGCTGTTGCTGTTGCTGTTGCTGTTGCTGTTGCTGTTGCTGTTGCTGTTGCTGTTGCTACGACGACGACGATGACGACGCTGCGTAGCAAGTGCTGTTATCGGAAAGATGCATGTAGTTGGCACATTTACACGGCGCGATCAAGTCGTCATTCTACTGTTTACATATTTCATTAACTTCTACACCTGATTACTTTTATTTTGTCGTCGTTTGTTGCCAGGGCGACAAGTGGCCGCGCAGTCGCCAGAGAAGCCAATGATGGCGGCCTCGTTTGCCAGCACGGCGTGGATGGTCGCCCTCACTGTCGTTGTGTTCGTCATGCTAGCCGTCAGTGTCACTCGCTGTCGACGTCGTCGCCGCGACTCCAATGACATACTTGACATCGACGCTGACTCCAAGAGCGTCGTGTCGACAGTTTCCTTATGACCGGATTTCGACACGTCTGACGTCACAACGAAACCACGGGGATGTGACGTCACGAAGTCTCTGCCGGCTGGGGACTTACTGGGACAAACTGCTGATGCACTCACTACACAATGATGAATAACATGTTTGTAAACTACCTGTGTATATAATTAAAACAATAGGATTATTTAGCAAATTTGTATTAATGGGCTTCTGGGATGTTTTGGTACATCTTCTAATTTAGTTTTTTTGTTTGTTGTTTGTTTAAGTAGTTCGTTACGTTCTTTAAGTGTGAAGCCTTGAAATAGTCGAAGAAGCCGTCATACAAGAAATTTGGCGACCTGATGTATATATTATATTCGCTATATAGTTAATGCTTATGAAACATACACACGGAAGACGCGGATGCACAGAATAATAATTGTTATTGTAATTATTATTGTTCTCAGGGAAAATGGGAGCATATCTACGCAGATATTTTTTGTAATTTTAATAATGCATTCAACCGTTAATAATAAAAAACTTACGCATACTTTTCGCATGTCTGCGTTTCATGTCATTATAATTACTCTTGACTACTTGTTACAAATAATGTTTATCTTAAAATGGTTAGGAGCCTGAGCTAGTTTCTGTACATATCAGTCATAACTGAAACAACATGTATTCATGAGTGAGAAACTGGCATTCTATTTACTGCACAAAGAAATCATAGACATAGAATGCAGAAGAGCCCCTATATGGGAGTGAATTGGTTATAACTGCCATAATAAGGGCAACATTACAAAGTTGATTAGCCATAAACATACATGTACAAACAGATAGGTTGGGGTACTCGATCATCCATCATTTCTATGGTAGTTGATATCAGATATATAATACGACGAGCCATGACATTTTACAGAATTGTTAATACTATAATTAACATCACACCCCCACATGCATATTAAAACCATCCAAAAACCGGGGCCATTA
>JAODUO010000547.1:242500-247500 GCA_025642075.2 Ridgeia piscesae
CCGTGTCAAACGTTGTGCAAGTTGTTTTAACTCTACATGACTCCAGGTCACTCAGCTGTATGAATGAGTACCTGGCTATAGACAGTGGTGGATATTTGTGTACGAATAGTCTCCGTGCATTAATAGAAGCGTAACTGGGTGCTTCCCACAGAAGCAGAGATGATGCTCGATTGAACAGGTTTGCTGGGAGTAAAAGTGTAAAGCGATTTGAGCAAACCTAAAGATTGGATACTGCACTATATAATAACTTACGTCTGTTACATGTTTCTAAATTATTATATGATTGTCTTTCCCATCCAGGCTACCCCGAGTAACTCGACTAGTATTAAATATCTACGTGTACCGTGCTTCTAGGTAAAGAAATATCGTCGTCGTCAAGCGTATTGGTCGGCAATGACGTGGTCAAGCGAGACAACTGGTCAACTGACGGCAGTCACAAGACGTGGGTGGACGATACAATGAGACTGCCGGGAGGCTGGCTCGAATCGGCGTCCGTGTACATTCACCAAGACATGGCCGTCCACTGTCCCTTCCGACTGCAGCTGTGGACCCCGGCTCCCGAGGGAAGCAACTACTTCACCCTCGTCTACGAGTACCTTACCTTGCTCAGTAACGTACGCGGCACACACAATGTGAGTAGGCACGAGCCTAGAGCGTCTACACGCTCACAGGTTGTCATTCTCCTCTTCTTTTCCACTCAATGTACGCGGTTAGGCTTCCATGCTTCGACGCCCATGGCTCTTTATACCATATTCCCAACTCTCTCTGCCTCTCTGCCTCTCTGCCTCTCTGCCTCTCTGCTCTCTGCCTCACTCCCTCACTCCCTCACTCCCTCACTCCCTCACTCCCTCACTCCCTCACTCCCTCACTCTCTCACTCTCCCACTCTCTCACTCTCTCACTCTCTCACTCTCTCACTCTCTCACTCTCTCACTCTCTCACTCTCTCACTCTCTCACTCTCTCACTCTCTCACTCTCTCACTCTCTCACTCTCTCACTCTCTCACTCTCTCACTCTCTCACTCTCTCACTCTCTCACTCTCACTCTCTCACTCTCCTCTCGTTTTCTTTTTTTCCTTTTCTCTTTTCTCTTTTTAATTTTCTCTTTTCTCTTTTCTCTTTTCTCTTTTCTCTTTTCTCTTTTCTCTTTTCTCTTTTCTCTTTTCTCTTTTCTCTTTTCTCTTTTCTCTTTTCTCTTTCCATCTTTCCATCTTTCCATCTTTCCTCATTCCATCTTTCTCTCTCTTTCGCCTCTCTCCCCTTTCCCTCTCCTCTCTCTTTCTCATTTCCCTCTCTCTTCTCTCCTCTCTCTTATCTCTCCTCTCTCTACTCTCTCTACTCTCTCTACTCTATCTACTCTCTCTCCTCTCTCTCTTCTCTCTCCTATCTCCACCGCCCTCTCTCCCACTGTTCTTCAATTTCGGTCGCCCTCGTCTCCTACAACACAATCTCCGCTTTCTTCGCGAAGTTGTCTTCCCCCATTCGTTCGACGTATTCAGTCAGCGCCACCACCTTTTTCTTGAAACGTTTTTTCCAATTGAAGATTGATCAAATTCACTTACACCAGTATGGTTGCCCGGCGTGTGTTTTCCTGTGTTAAACATACATTATGGAACTCGCTGCCACTCGAATTGCGTTCTGTTGAGAACACTGGTAATACTGCAAGAGTATTTATTATCACTCATATGTACAGTTATGACTAATTTGTTGTATTTATCGTCGTATTATTTTTAATATCTACTCAGTATAGTTTTGCAATACCTTTTATTGTAGCATTTTGTCTTATTTAACTTCACAACTCGTAACTTACATATTTATTATTTTATTTAGTAGCTCTTTTACGTGATTTTTTTAAATATTATGTTGTACACACCCGTAAACGGGGCATTACCCCGGATGTCATGGTGTTTAAATACCGTTGTTATTATTGTACGTGCAACAATTCTTGTAGTTCCCCATTCCGGACCGCCCGTACGTAGAGAAGGACACGCGTCTCGGCTGGACATTCGAGCTGGACTTCAACCCAATATCGTTCTCCTTCGAGCGCGACTATCCGCTACTCTTCCGGCCTATCGTCCCTTCCGGTTACCCGCTCGTCAACCACACGTACCTGTTCAACGGACTCGTGTATCCGGCGAAGCATTCAATTTCGGTTGTCGTGTCATTCGGTAGGTGTCGCTGTAAATGTCACGTGGTCCAGGATGAATGAGGTAAACATCAACATTAAGATTGTAGCACATCACGTGTCCCATTTACAAAATAATCAAGTAATATGTACAAGGCAAAATTGCTATATATGTTTGCAAAATTAAGAACAAACAAACACCTATCAACTTTATTAATCAAGTTTATACAACACATAAATTGTGCCATAAAGACAAAGTCAGTAACCATTACACTACACACTTATTAACATTTATGTTGTGGTTTTGAGAAGAATTAGATTTGGGTGAGTGTGATATTGCTGAAGTCTGAGTTTTCTGATCCTTCTTTTTGTTATTTCAATGTCATATATTATACTATGTATAAAATAAGTTTATGTAAAATTTGTATTATTATTTTTACCTGGTATTATGTAAGGGTCAAATAATTAATAATTCTTCTTCTTCTTCCCTCGATGTTACACAATTTCTCTAGTTATCCCATATAATAATGTTCTACATAATTCTGTTGACCGCTGTGACGTAATGCTAGAACATCGCACTCTCGTCTAATCTCGCTTAACCGGCTCTCGCTCGGCTGCGTGACTTCGCCGAGAAGACAGTCTGGTGACTTTACCGGCGTTTGCATGCTATCCGTGTGGCCTAAACAGTGCTGTCACCTGACGGATACTGGTTAATCCTGCCGTAATTTGTATCTTATAAACAACTGCAAATTTGCATTTATACTTATTTTGTGTTAATGTAAGATTAATTTTGAATAGTTTTTATAATACAGCATTATCTGATGAAATGTATCGTTACTTAATTTGTTATTTCAAATTCGGCCTGAGAACCAATCAGCGTCTCTACCCCCCAAATCTGGGGTAAGGCCGCCCTGGCGGTTACAACTACAGCCCATTAACTCCCCAGGCAGAGTCGAGGGGCTTAAAAGTGCTGCCACCTCAAGAAGCCTGGGTAACCGAGGCTATCTCTCGTCAGACTTTATCTTATGCAGTGTCGTTAACCCGGAAGTACAAGTATACTCTCTCCTCGTCTGTTCACAGCTAACACCTCTACTGCCGGAAGTGACGCAGTATCAGTCAATATTGGAGGGGCGGGCCACACAGGGCCCGCGGGCCCTACGGGAGCCACGGGACCGAGAGGACTCACGGGCGTCGAGGGGGAAACGGGGAAGGCCGGACCCGCAGGACCTACAGGAGCCAAGGGCGGGAAAGGACAGACAGGGACTATTGGGGAGAAAGGTGCCCAAGGCTCCAGAGGAGACACCGGTGGGACGGGAGCGACTGGGCCCGTGGGGAACACTGGCACGGCGGGGAAACCGGGGAGAACAGGAGCTACTGGGAAACCGGGAGCGACAGGGAAGCCAGGTATGAACAGGTGTCTAGGTGAGAACGGGTTCCCTGGTAAGTACAGGTGTCCATGTAAGAACAGGTGTACAGGTGAGAACAGGTTCTATGGTCAGAACACGTGTCCAGGAAAGGGCAGTTGTTCAGGTAAGAACAGAGGTGCAGGTAAGAACAGGTGTGCAGGTAAGAACAGGTGTGCAGGTAAGAACAGGTGTGCAGGTAAGAACAGGTGTGCAGGTAAGAACATGTGTGCAGGTAAAACAGGTGTGCAGGTAAGAACAGGTGTGCAGGTAAAACAGGTGTGCAGGTAAGAACAGGTGTGCAGGTAAGAACATGTGTGCAGGTAAGAAGAGGTGTGCAGGTAAAACAGGTGTGCAGGTAACACAGGTGTGCAGGTAACACAGGTGTGCAGGTGAGAACAGGTGTGCAGGTAAGAACAGGTGTGCAGGTAAGAACAGGTGTCCAGGAAGAACAGTTTCCCATGTGAGAACAGGTTCCCAGGTGAGAACAAACAGGGTAATCCAGTCCGTTGTTATAAAATTATTTAATACTAGCAAAATATGGATTAACTTTCTCTTCGGTGCAGATTACATTTTGATTTATTATTTATACACTATTTATATATAAAATAACGGTGCACTTGTGTCTTTGGCAATGCACAGTTGGTTCTTTTATGGCGACGCAGTAGGACATGGGTTAAGAACTATTAGTTTGCACCTTCAAGCACATTTCTATACGCCAAAAGACATCGCTACATGTTGCGGCAGCCTCTTCCCACACAATATTGACTAAATAGCAATAACTCTACGACTACCTAACAAGACGTGTTCTGTTAGCCGTTTACGGAAGTGTTGCGTTAAGTCTGATGCCATAAATAAAGACCACCAACTAAACGCTCATCGTAGTATTTTGATACCATGCGCGCATTCGACCGTGACGACAATTGATTCATTTACTACTAATCACAATTTAATTATTTCCTATTTATCACAATGTATTGATTTGCTACTTATCACAACATATTTATTTGCTATTTATCACAATTTATTTAGTTTCTACTTATCATAATTTATTTAGTTAATACTTATATTAATTTAGTTAATACTTATCACAATTTAGTAACGCGAAGTTGGTTTTGGTAAACTCTTTAAAAACATTAAATATGATATGAAGATTTCAGTCATTTATGGTAATAATTTATTTATTAACGCAGAAATTCATATGACGTCTGCCAGGCAAAATACATTTAATAACAATAATAACAATAATAACAATAATAACAATAATAACAATAATAACAATAATAACAATAATAACAATAATAACAATAATAACACTAATAACACTAATAACACTAATAACAATAATAACAATAATAACAATAATAGCAATAATAGCAATAATAGCAATAATAGCAATAATAGCAATAATAGCAATAATAACAATAATAACAATAATAACAATAATAACCGTTAGTTATTTTCCTCTATCCTG
>JAODUO010000547.1:252500-277500 GCA_025642075.2 Ridgeia piscesae
TATAATGTAATAATGTGTGACCCATCGATGTCCAGTCGGTCAGCGGGTATAATGTAGCAATAACGAATAATTATGTAATTATCCCACATGTTCAATCTCAACTGGACCCATATCAATTCGCTTACCGTTCCAGAAGAGGCACTGACGATGCAATAGCTTGCCTTTTACACAAACTATTTGAACACATGGAGACAGCTGGCAACTATGCTCGAATCTTATTTATAGATTTCAGTTCAGCATTTAACACAATACAAAGGCATGTCATGATTGATAAACTACAGAAACTAGAAGTTCCAGCCGCACTTGTTCACTGGGTTTTAAATTTCTTAAGTAATCGCCCGCAGTGTGTTCGAGTGGGTGACATAAAGTCACCAGTGCTTGTTAGCAACACAGGTGCGCCTCAGGGTTGTGTACTGAGTCCATTTTTGTACACCTTGTATACAAATGACTGTCGTAGTGTTGACTCATCTACCCAATTTGTGAGGTTTTCTGATGATACAGCCATGCTCGCTCTTTTGAATGATTTTGCCTCATACCAGTCATATCTTTCTTCAGTGGTACGTTTCTCTAGTTGGTGCAGTAACAATTTTCTGCATCTGAATGTTTCCAAAACGAAAGAAATGTGCATCGACTTCCGTCGTAATAGAACTGTCATTAGTCCTATTGTCATCAACGGTGAACCTGTGGAACAGGTTGATTCATTCAAATACCTCGGTGTTATATTAGATGAAAAATTGTCATTTACAGAGCATGTTACAGCCGTGCAAAAGAAGTCTCAGCAGCGACTGCACGTTCTTCGAAAGTTACGAGCTTTCTATGTTGATCCACTACTTCTTCTACGCCTTTACCGTAGCATAATTGAGCCTCTCTTAACCTACTGCACCATTTGTTACTACCCTGCTCTTTCTGTGAAAAACCGTAACAGGCTTCTGAAAATCTCACATGTTTCTGCCAAGATCATTGGTTTACCTACACCAAAGCTCTCCGAAATAATCGACCATGCAATTTTGAAGAAAGCTCGAGCTGTCGCTACTGAGTCTGATCACCCGCTCTCTACGTTCTTCCATGTACTTCCGTCTCAAAGGAGATACCGTTGTATAAAATGTAAAACATGTCGCTATAGCAGGAGTTTTGTGCCGGTGGCCATTAGAATGTTGAATGCTAAATGAGTCATATTGATGTCACCCGATTGAATTGTTCTTGTAGTGTATACATCTGGAAATTCATTTGCATTTTGTTGAGACCATCCCATATATTTTAGATGTGATCATGAGTTGTAAAATGCATATCCTTTTTAAGGACAATAAAGTAAAGTGAAGTGAAGTAGATGACGTAGATGTAACGAAGAAACATAATAACTAACAATGTCAACGAAACGTCGCACTTGTCCAATGAAAACATACATTCATGGCTATTTGTGTACAAAAAGTATTCATTCGCGCATTAGTCGCAGCGTGGCTGAAAACTTCCCATAGAAAGTGAGACAGTGTTCAATTGAAAAGGTATACGAGGGAGTAATCGCTTTGTTCAATCATAAGAACCGGAAGTACTTTTACTCACATCGTACTTCAGGACCAGAAGGACCACGTGGCCCGCCGGGACCAATCGGCGTGCCCGGACCATCTGCGGCGAACGGTTTGGACGGGAAGCCTGGACCCACCGGACCAAGGGGACCACCGGGAGAGAAAGGGGAGCCGGGCCGACCGGCCGTTCCCTTGACGCCCATCACAGGCTCTACGGGAGACCGCGGGCCGGCAGGAGGGACGGGCGCGACGGGAATGCGAGGAGGAAGGGGACAGGCGGGAGAGAAGGGAAACATGGGACTGCCGGGGGCCACTGGGAAGATGGGTAAGTTGGGAAATGACCGGGTGAGACTTTAAGGACCATCTCACCATTTCCTACATACTTATGCGTAAAATAGATATTTCCGCCTTCAACTGTGATATTTTTGATTCTGATTTGTTTAGAAACTCAACAAATGATGAGTGTAACATGTATAGACAATTCTGTGCTCCATGTGCAAAATATGCTACATCTGCAACTGTCGTTGACACCTTACTTGATAAACATGCTTCAATTGCAACTGTCTTTAACACCTTACTTGATAAACAAGCTCCAATTGCAACTGTCCTTAACATCTTACTTGATAAACATGCTCCAATTGCAACTGTCCTTAACATCTTACTTGATAAACATGCTCCAATTGCAACTGTCTTTAACACCTTAATTGATAAACATGCTCCAACTGCAACTGTCCTTAACATCTTACTTGATAAACATGCTCCAATTGCAACTGTCTTTAACACCTTAATTGATAAACATGCTCCAACTGCAACTTCCTAACACCTTATTGAACACCTTAATTGATAAACATGCTCCAATTGCAACTGTCCTTCCTTACTTGAAAACATGCTCCAATTGCAAATGTCTTTAACACCTTAATTGATAAACATGCTCCAACTGCAACTGTCCTTAACATCTTACTTGATAAACATGCTCCAATTGCAACTGTCTTTAACACCTTAATTGATAAACAAGCTCCAATTGCAACTGTCCTTAACATCTTACTTGATAAACATGCTCCAATTGCAACTGTCCTTAACATCTTACTTGATAAACATGCTCCAACTGCAACTGTCCTTAACACCTTACTTGATAAACATGCTCCAATTGCAACTGTCCTTAACACCTTACTTGATAAACATGCTCCAATTGCAACTGTCTTTAACATCTTACTTGACAAACATGCTCCAATTGCAACTGTCCTTAACACCTTAATTGATAAACATGCTCCAACTGCAACTGTCTTTAACACCTTAATTGATAAACATGCTCCAATTGCAACTGTCCTTAACATCTTACTTGATAAACATGCTCCAATTGCAACTGTCTTTAACACCTTACTTTATAAACATGCTCCAACTGCAACTGTCCTTAACACCTTACTTGACAAACATGCTTCAATTGCAACTGTCCTTAACACCTTACTTGACAAACATGCTTCAATTGCAACTGTCCTTAACACCTTACTTGACAAACATGCTTCAATTGCAACTGTCCTTAACATCTTACTTGATAAACATGCTCCAATTGCAACTGTCCTTAACATCTTACTTGATAAACATGCTCCAATTGCAACTGTCTTTAACACCTTACTTGATAAACATGCTCCAATTGCAACTGTCCTTACGACCTTACTTGACAAACATGCTCCATCTGCAACTGTACTTAATACCTTACTTGATAAACATGCTCTAATTGCCCACAAATATGCTTCACAATATGTGCCTCCTCCTTGGATGGTCTGCAAACTTCTGCAGTCTAACAAACGTCTTTATCTTGAACATGTTTGGCGTAAGACACGTTCATCATTAGATAGGTCACGATGTTCTAAACATTCCATCTTTGGATTAGACAAATGGCAAAACAAAACCAGTATATGTTTTTAGAAATATGGTGTCAAGTAACTCTGACAATCCTCATCATTTATGGAGTTGCATAAATAACATGTTACATAGACGGGCTGCTCCATCTGTGTCACAACATAAATGAAATTACCTCCTACATTCGCGCTTACTGTAGCGTTACATGAAAACTTGGAAACAGTACATATATCTTAATTCTCAATACTAATATTTGATTTTTGCTTAAGTAGATTGTTCCTGTCAAGTGTTGTCTTATTGGTAGCATTCGTGTTAAGATAGTATCGTGAAACGAATGATAAGACACCCTTTAAACAAGCGTTTTTATAATTAACCATCTTGCTTAAATTGTTGTTTTTAACGTACATTTTGTAATGTCCATGTATGTGTATATGTTTATACAATTTATTCCTAATGATCTTTATTTGTAATTATTTCAGTAACTACACATTCAGCTATATTTTTACATGTATGTTTCTTTGTCAGTACGTATTTTTATGTACTGTTCAATTGCTAGGGCATTATAAGTATTTTATTATTATTATTATTTAACCATAAGATGATAAAGTTCAAATAATGGGAACAAATAATGGTTAATAGAGTTTGTGTTTGTGGTGCGAATGAACCGTGTGGTTGATTTAAATACCATCACTTTTGACAACTGATTCATTCGATTCTGAACATTGTTTCATTAATAATAATAATAATAATAAACATTATTATAACAAATACTAAAAGCCTTCATACAGCGCCGTAAATCCAATTTACCCTGTTCGAAGGCGCTATTAAAAAAAACCCATAAAGACAGCACTAAACAAATTTAATTTAAAAAGGTGACATCAAATATCCAATTAAATTATCATTAAGAAATAAAGTTGCATATATTAAAAAAGCCTTATAGATTTAAGATAATAAAAACAGCACAGAATAAAAAGTAAAAAATAAATACGAAATATTTCTTAAATACATCAAAAATCAAATCGAGCGACGGTATTAAATTTGAGTAACAGTTCAGGGATAAAAGGCTCATTTGAATAAATGAGTCTTCAAGTCTTTTAAAGTGGCATAGAGAGTTATTATTGCTTTCTCATTGCTTTCAGGAGCGACGGGGACCCAGGGCGTGGCTGGTTCCCGCGGGACAACGGGGTCGTCCGGTGCACGTGGTTTCCCTGGCGACAAGGGCCAAACTGGCGGAACGGGCCACACCGGCCACATGGGGCCTCGCGGCCACACCGGGCCACAAGGCACAGGCGGCCTGAAGGGAGATCCCGGACGGCAGGGAGAGACCGGAAGTCCTGGGCTGACGGGAGGCACGGGGAAACAGGGACCACGGGGACCTAGCGGTGCTACCGGGTTCACGGGAGCGGGAGGCCCGACCGGAGGAACGGGGGCTCGCGGGCCCCTAGGGCCCACTGGGGCCACGGGAGCCACGGGCGTGGGAGCTACCGGAATGACGGGAGCGCCTGGGAGTCAGGGAAGAACGGGGGTGATAGGACAGCCAGGTATAACGGGAGGAACAGGGTCGACAGGGCCGCGGGGACAAACCGGTACGTGACACATTCTGATACACTGATACGACATTGTGATACGGCACTAGCTTGATCACGTGACACCAGGTTCGAATTTCATGTTGACTTCCTACAGTAGAGAGGGCACGTTTCGTCCGCGCTTTTCCAAACCGTCTAACACGTGGTATGTGGAAATGAACTTGGAATAAATAATAACATGTAATTACTTATTACAATTAATTATTACAATAAGTAATGATTACAAAGAATTCATGTGCAATGCAAACATATCGAGGATGCGAGGATGAGAGTGTTGAACCAGTGATATTGATGTCTACAGGTTTGGCATTCTCATTGCTGTAGACAGAGACACTTGTTGGGCTCGACTTTTTGGCCATTTCGCATTTCATATTTCGTCTTTGACAACATTTTAATTGTTAACACACGTTTAATATGTACAATACTTCATTTCTTGTTCACGAGATCATGAGTTGTCTGACGAGTGTCCTTCTTGGGACAATAAAGTGAATTGATTTGAATATGTACTTCTTTGAGGATTAGGGGGATTACAGAGTTATATGGCATTAGTTTGTTGAAAGAATAGGTGACATGTCATTTGCTACAAGTAAGTGACTTATCCGTCGCTACAAGTAGGTAACGTGTCCCTTGATACACGTAGGTAACGTGTGCCTTGATAGAAGTAGGTGACGTGTGCCTTGAAACAAGTATGTGACGTGTCCCTTGATACAAGTAGGTGACGTGTGTCTTGATACAAGTAGGTGACGTGTGTCTTGATACAAGTAGGTGACGTGTGCCTTGATACAAGTAGGTGACGTGTGCCTTGATACAAGTAGGTGACGTGTGTCTTGATAGAAGTAGGTGACGTGTGCCTTGATACAAGTAGGTGACGTGTGCTTGATACAAGTAGGTGACGTGTGCCTTGATACAAGTAGGTGACGTGTGTCTTGATACAAGTAGGTGACGTGTGTCTTGATACAAGTAGGTGACGTGTGTCTTGATACAAGTAGGTGACGTGTGTCTTGATACAAGTAGGTGACGTGTGTCTTGATACAAGTAGGTGACGTGTGCCTTGATACAAGTAGGTGACGTGTGCCTTGATACAAGTAGGTGACGTGTGTCTTGATACAAGTAGGTGACGTGTGTCTTGATACAAGTAGGTGACGTGTGCCTTGATACAAGTAGGTGACGTGTGCCTTGATACAAGTAGGTGACGTGTGTCTTGATACAAGTAGGTGACGTGTGTCTTGATACAAGTAGGTGACGTGTGTCTTGATACAAGTAGGTGACGTGTGCCTTGATACAAGTAGGTGACGTGTGCCCTTTATACAAGTAGGTGACGTGTGTCTTGATACAAGTAGGTGACGTGTGTCTTGATACAAGTAGGTGACGTGTGTCTTGATACAAGTAGGTGACGTGTGTCTTGATACAAGTAGGTGACGTGTGTCTTGATACAAGTAGGTGACGTGTGTCTTGATACAAGTAGGTGACGTGTGTCTTGATACAAGTAGGTGACGTGTGTCTTGATACAAGTAGGTGACGTGTGTCTTGATACAAGTAGGTGACGTGTGTCTTGATACAAGTAGGTGACGTGTGTCTTGATACAAGTAGGTGACGTGTGCTCTTGATACAAGTAGGTGACGTGTGTCTTGATACAAGTAGGTGACGTGTGTCTTGATACAAGTAGGTGACGTGTGTCCTTGATACAAGTAGGTGACGTGTGTCTTGATACAAGTAGGTGACGTGTGTCTTGATACAACTAGGTGACGTGTGTCTTGATACAAGTAGGTGACGTGTGTCTTGATACAAGTAGGTGACGTGTGTCTTGATACAAGTAGGTGACGTGTGTCTTGACACAAGTAGGTGACGTGTGTCTTGACACAAGTAGGTGACGTGTGTCTTGATACAAGTAGGTGACGTGTGTCTTGATACAAGTAGGTGACGTGTGTCTTGATACAAGTAGGTGGCGTGTGTCTTGATACAAGTAGGTGACCGTGTCAAAGACTTACTTGACTTGACATGTATTCCTCTTGTTTTCAGGGTCAACGGGTTTTCCAGGTCTCGTAGGCGCAACCGGGATACAGGGACCAGTGGGAAATCCGGGAGAAAAGGGTAGAGTTGGCGAAAAGGGGGATATTGGACCCCAAGGAAACGCTGGAGAGCGCGGGGATGTTGGTCCATCGGGGAAAATTGGGGCGACTGGTGTCCAAGGCGCAAAGGGGGAACGGGGTTTGCATGGGGGAACGGGAATGCCGGGAAGAGTTGGGGCAACAGGGTCGCAGGGTGAACATGGCATCCGTGGGGAGACGGGATCAACAGGGAAGGAGGGCCGAGTGGGCGCGACGGGAGTGTCCGGGGATAGAGGGGGAGTAGGCGCGACCGGGAGACGGGGTCAAGTGGGAATGACGGGCTCCCCGGGAAGCACTGGGAGAACCGGGCGGACGGGATCGACGGGACGTGTGGGGCCCGGCGGAAGGACTGGAGCTACCGGGGGAACAGGTGGGTGCATGGAGGGGGACCAGGATGTTCGTTACTAGACGGTGTTCGTTGCTAGATGGTGTTCGTTTCACAACATCCCATAATTTGAAGACAGTGCTGGTGTTTGTTACTAGATTGTGTCCGTTACTAGATTGTGTTCGTTTCACAACATAACGTATGGTCGTAGTATCGTACATACTAGTCTCGCTTAACCGATTCTCACTCGTCTGCGGAACTTCGCCGAGAAAACAGTCGTGATTTATCCGGCCTTTGGATGTTTTCCGTAAGGAGTCATAAACAACTAAAACATTTTATTTATGTTTATATATGTGTGAATATAGGTTTACTGTCGACTTTTAATAGTATAGTAGTATCTTTTAAAATATATCCTTATGTTAGTTTTTATTTCATAGTTGGCCTGAGAGCCATCATTAATAACTGACAACGGCATTTGCTGTTAACTTTCTTTTACGCTAGCTGTCGTTAATACTGTTGTAGAATGTTTTAATACTTTACATTTCATAAATGCATTATCACTGATTGTATAAATGCATGGGTATATCAAAGTATCTCAAAACAACCTATTTTAATATCCATGTTATTAATACTAATTTCGAGTACAAGGCATGGATTTGAACGCCATTTAAACTTGATACAACAAGAACTATTTTGCTATCGAGTTTTCTACGTAGAACAGACAACATGAACGCCCATTAAACGTACCACATAATGTACAACTCAAGAATAAGTACAATAACCGTTGATTCTGGAAAAAGTGCGATAGACACATGTTAGGATCTACTTGATTTTGAATAATTACTACACGTTATGTGTACATTTCGTATCCCTGATACACTGTTCTCAATAGCGTTGATTCAAAATAAATAATTCATTAATCAACTCCTCTCTCAGGGAAGAGCGGTCTGACGGGATCGACAGGCTCAAGAGGGGAGAAGGGATCAATGGGCTGGACCGGGTCGGAAGGACCTTCAGGCCGTGACGGGGAGACGGGCGCGACTGGTGGAATCGGGGCAACAGGGTCCAGTGGGCCTATTGGCCTAAAGGGAGACCTAGGGCCACGGGGAAAACTGGGCTCTACGGGAGAACGAGGAATAACGGGATCGACTGGGGTGACGGGCCCTCGAGGACAACCTGGGAGAACAGGAGCGACCGGAAGTGATGGGTTGAGAGGCTCGACGGGACAGAAAGGAGAAACCGGAAGTACAGGTATGTGCGCGTACAATCCTATTTTCTTCTTTTTCTTCACATTCTTATGGTTACCTTTGTATTTGTTTAGAGGAATATTCCACAGTCTGATCATGCGCAGTTTAAAACCAATTATTAAAAACAAATAACTCCAGGTTATTGTAATATGATTGACAGAAGGTGTAACAATGTCGTCAGGGTAGTATACGAATACATTTAACAATATGACAGAACAGTTTTAATAATGCACGCGTCTTGACACTTATTACACTTATTGTTATTATTATTATTATTGGCAACATCATCCGGGTACGTCAACTCTTTTCATGTTCTTCTCGTAATGACCACCCGTGACGTGAAGACGTCGCTCGCTGGACACTTTACTAGTTGCCTATTTCATTAACTTATTTGTTGCTAGGGACTCGACGCCTTCCTTTGGTGCTATTTGTGTCGTGTTTTCCGTAGTGAACCCAATCAAACCCTGTCTTCTTTCCCTGGATCCTCTTCCACTAGAAATTGACTTGACCTCTGCCGCAGATCGACGTGTCGGATTTTATCAGGCCAATGATTTCGAAATAGTCTTCTCAGGCTTTTGTTGATGACGGTCTGCAGCCTCTTGATGGTTTACTTTGTTTCCTCAAAGTCCCGGGCCCATAGAGTAGGACATGTTTGACTTCGACCCTAACGTCGTATCCGGTATCGCGGCGCACGCAGTACCACGAGAGTAATCCAACTGAACAGCGATGATCGTGATCACGGAGATAAACCCCTTATATAAATAAATAAAATAAAGTAATCAGTTGTTCAGTGTGAAAATTGTGATGTTCATCTTCTTGGTCTTAAATTATAATTAATAGAATGTGGTAAATTTAATGGATATTTAAATGATTGTGTAATGTTTGTGTAGTAGGGGTCTACGTTCCCAGTTGGCTGTCACTGCTAATGACGTAGTTACTCGAGTGAGTTCTCCCCAAACTGCGATTGTCTCGGGTAGCGGCCTTGAAGATTCACATTGTTTATCTATATCAAGAGCAAGTGAGCAAGTGATCTTGTATGTTCAATTGGGACTCGGGTTACTCGAGTTACTCGCGTAGCTAAATCGAAGTCGGCCGAAGAGGTTGACCTTGGTGTGGGTTGTAATGTTGTTTGATGTTCCAAACGTGAACATAACTCAGATACAAATCTTGTCATTTCATCGATTATAGGCAAGCCAGGTTCGACCGGCGTGCAAGGTCCACTCGGGTCAACTGGACACACTGGGCCAGGTGGACCAACCGGAGCCACTGGTCAACGGGGTGCACATGGCGCGACAGGGTCATCTGGTGCAGATGGTCAGCGCGGACACACTGGGGCTACTGGAGGCCGAGGAATGACGGGCGCCACTGGACTGACCGGTCACCCCGGGTCTGTAGGAGCGACGGGCGTACGTGGGAACACGGGCTCGACCGGCCGTCAGGGACCGGGCGGGCCGAGGGGAGAGACAGGAAGCACAGGGAAGCACGGGCTCAAGGGAGACACAGGTGGGTGAAGATAGTGTATACAAAAGGTGGACACACCTGTGCGTGTGTACAAAAGGTGGACACACCTGTGCGTGTGCGTATTGATAAATAAATGAAGCGTGAAAAAGATTCAAAAGATGCAACTCGCAGTGATCTCAGCGACTGTATTATTTACGCCAAAACTGTAACTTTGTGTTGTAAAATAGTAAGAATAGTAAGTGTCGTTGGTTTTCTTGTTCGTTATTACGAGAGCTGGTATCCTATGCTGGCAATAGTCGTACCAATTTAATGTTTTCAATATTTATATATATATATATATATATATATATATATATATATATATATATATATATATATATATATGTTTTGCTTTGTACTCTATTTTCATGATGCAGCGTTGACATTTTGTAGAACAAAATGAACAATATTTCACACTTACCAAACGCAACTTTCCGTGCGGGGTACCATCAATCTATTACGTCTAGTATTATTATTTAAAAAATTTCTCGATAAATAAATGTTTTAAATTAGGCACAAGAGCATTTACCGCTTGTACTCTCTGCGCAGGTGCCACGGGGACTTCCGGTAGACCAGGTATGACCGGACAGCCAGGCACAGACGGCCGGACTGGGGCGACAGGTGTGACAGGGCAACGAGGCGATACTGGCGCGACGGGAAAACCGGGCTCGAATGGTCGCACTGGGTCGACGGGCTCCAGCGGGAAACCGGGAACGACAGGGGCGACTGGGCTAGCGGGACAGACGGGCGCTACAGGGAAGTTGGGGGCGACCGGTGTCCACGGTAGGACGGGATCGACCGGGGCATCAGGAAGGCACGGAGCGACAGGTACGTCCGTGGGGCGGCAGTAAACTACAGGGGCCGGTTTCATAGAGCCTGCTTACGACGTCGTAGCGGGCGATAACTCGTCAAAAGCCCAATACGTCGTAAAGTTACGCTAGTTGTAAGTTCGTTGATGCTTCCGACACGCCCATTTGCAACTTATTATTACTAATGTTTACACTGGATATCCTTTACATCTGCTATACGAACGGCAAAGCCGGCAGCTAATGTGATAAAGGGTGTCTACAGATACCTAATTAGGTCAATTCTATGTCGATTTGTTTCGCGAATGTTAAATTGCTCTCATGAAACTAGCTAAATAGTCGCTGTTGGCTGCGACCAGTAGACCGCATAATGACTTGTAAAGTTAAGCGCTTTGATGACACTGGCCCCAGGTTGGTTGTTAGGGTTAACAAATTATGTTTTGGGGTCATCGTTTATAAACAATACCCGTTATATATGCGCGGAGCGAAGTGGCACAGTGGCTAGAACGTCAGACACTGAAAGGAGAGAGCAAGAGTTGGAATCGTGTGCTGTCTTGTCGAACGTTCGTCCATTCTGCGCATTTCCGGTCTAGGCTGCTGTATACATGAGTATCTGATCATACACAGCGGTGGATATTTGTTTATATAAGACTTCGCACATTAATTGCAGTATGGCTTAATTGTTCTAGAGAAATCGAAAGGGTGAAACCTGAAGCACTTTGAACAGTCGTAGGCACTGGATACTGTGCTATATAATAACTTGAAAATTGCAGCCATTTTAATTGTATCTCGCTATTTAATCAATAGATTAAGATAATCTCTTATTACATTTTGTTGAGAATATGATCTTTGCATGAACAGTTTTGTTTATTTTAGTTACATTTTTTCAGAATACTGTACAAACATTAAACAGTTCGTGAATTATATTTCCGACAATTATTTGGTACAGTTGTTAACCAACTTTTCTTTAGATTGTAAACGGTGTTGTTGCATAAAATAAATAAAATTTAATTTATATTGACACTTGTTACTAGATGTTTCTATCCACGTTGTCGATGACCTGTCGTACGTGATTGACCTTACTCTGTTGACGTGAAGGTCACACGGGCATGGCGGGGATAGACGGCCGCCATGGGTTCACCGGACCGATGGGACACACGGGTCGAGCGGGCGGGCCGGGTATGACGGGAGCGACAGGACGGTTAGGGGCAACGGGCCGACCTGGGAACACCGGAGGCACGGGTTCGACCGGCCGCCCCGGCCTGATGGGAAGGACGGGCGGCACGGGGCCTATCGGCGCTCCGGGGGCCACGGGAAGGACAGGAGCCAGCGGAAGTAGGGGACCGCAAGGACTGATTGGGTACACCGGAGACACGGGCAGTCGAGGTAATGGAACTCAACAAGGTCTGCTTATTTATAGTTTATACTATTAGTAGTAATAGTATCATTGTTGTTAGTATTATAACCAACATTTTTAAAGCACAGTGAACCAGCCAGTTCATAGGCACCTACACACATTATAAAAGTATAATTATGGAATCATAATATACAATTATATGTAATATATATATATATATATATATACATTATATATATATATATATGTAAATATAATATGATATTAATATTTGTATAAATAATTGTATAAATAGTAATTAGATACATATTTCAAATATATTAAGGCGAGTGCATCTCGAATGGCTATCAGCTTACACAGTGACTGTGCATCCTAAATTGCATCTATAACAGGGTACTTAAAACCCAAATCTATTAAAACCAACTGTAAAACGTAACCATTCTATGTTTAAAACATTCGCCGCGCTGCCACTCAAATACCTGAATATGAGCTCGGATAATTCTTTACCCATCGAGGGCGAAACAACAAACGTTAACACTACGCAATCAAACTGGTTCCTGTCGTTCGCGCCGGTGATTCGTCTGAGTATCTAGAGCAATTGTACAAGTCAAGAACACTGTAATGGCAACCAAAATATTATCTGACCCCACCCACTTCTTACACGACCATTACAACCTTCTCCCCTCTGGAAGGAGGTACAGAATGCCAACTGTAAAAACCCAGCGAGTCTTTAAATCATTCATTCCATCCTCCATCAAATATTTGAAACAGACACACACAAATAATCGTTGACCTATCACAGTCTCTACCGCTGCCAATACAATGTTGTTTTATAATTTGTACTGATTAATTAATTTATTTATCTTATTATAATATTGTCATATTGTTTTAGCATATTTATTCCAATATACAATATATATCTCGTTTTTTTAGCTACCGTTTACATGTTTACATGCTTGATTTTACTATATACATGCATTACTATGTGACATAAATATTGTATTTCTATGCAACCTCCAAAGTGCAACATGTACTTCCACTCTATGATTGGACAATAAAGTTATTATTATTATATAAACAATTGATTCATCACGACGCATAACATTTCACCAACAAAAATCGGTTCATTAAAACACATTTGGGCTGCAGTAACGACACAAGCTATTTGATTCACATAGTACATCATTATTGTACAATAAAAATTAAGAGTCACACTCCCTTTAATTCAATAAAAAATATGGGACACACTCCCTTTAATCCATGCTTCTCCATCCACAGGCCGTACAGGAGGTACGGGCATAACGGGAGCGCCCGGACCGACCGGACTACAAGGCCCCCTTGGCCACACAGGCGCCACCGGAAGTAGCGGACGGCAAGGACGCACGGGCGCCACGGGAGTCGGGAGCCAGGGAAGGACGGGAGCCACTGGGGCTAGTGGGATGGCTGGGCTGACAGGTGCAACGGGAAAAGCGGGACAAAAAGGAGCGCTGGGTTTGACTGGTGCGACGGGACGCCCGGGTAATGTGGGAGCATTGGGAAGAACGGGAGCCACAGGTAGGTGCATTGTCCAGGTTAGGTGCAAATATCAATAGGGGCCTATGTTATTTTGAAACGTCGAGAGTAATACTAACAATAATTGTAAAACTTCTATAGCGCCTAAATAATGAAAAATATTCAAACTCAAAGGCTCAACAAACAAAATCATTTAGGTAATCATACACGGGGACAGACAAAAGTCGTCATTGGAGCATGGAACCGCCGACATTCTATCGTGGAAAAGCAATTTCAAACAACTATGTTTTTTTTACGAAAGGTGTCCGGACAATAAAGTATTTTGAATATTTGAATCATATGGTTACATAAAACGAAATGCACGCACGCCCGCATATACGCTCACACACGAACACGAACACGCACACTGACACACACACACCACACACACACACACACACACACACACACACACACACACACACACACACACACACACACACACACACAGACACACACACAAGACACACACAGACACACACAGACACACACAGACACACACAGACACACACACACACACACACACACACACACACACACACACACACACACACACACACACACACACACACACACACACACACACACACACACACACACACACACACACACACACACACACACACACACACGTGCGCATACTCTCTCACCTCACACATACGCATGCGCACAAACGCACGCACAAACTAACTATGTAAGAACACATACACGCAGCAAGCATGCGCAAACAACGTAAATATGAAGCTGCATATGCAGAAATTGACCACGTAATGACAACATTTACCTAGATTTAACGAGATTGCCACCCAGTGAATCAACTCTAAATGGCAAGGTAGATAAGGAAGCCCTTTGGCTTGTCGAGAGTCCAACCTATCTATCTAAGTAATGGCGTCGTGTGTGTTTCCGGTGTGTAGGTGCGAGTGGCCCGGCTGGTGGCGCTGGTAGGACGGGTGCGACGGGCGCCTCTGGTCGGGGCGGTGAGACGGGCGGGACAGGGGCCACGGGCTCGCCAGGGAGAACCGGAAGTACAGGCGGACACGGAGCTACGGGGCCGGCAGGACCAGCTGGCCTTCCCGGGCACACGGGCTTGCCGGGAAGGAGAGGAACCACTGGCATGACTGGATCCACCGGCCCCTGGGGCATGACGGGCGCAACCGGAAGTTCGGGGATGATGGGACCGAAGGGCATTATGGGACAGACTGGAGCGACAGGCAAACCCGGGAGCACCGGACCGAAGGGTGTGAACGGGGGTGTAGGTGGGTGTCTCTTCATTCTCCTTATGCATATGTATCTTCTACTTTTAGTGCTTTAAGTAGCATTCACAGGTGTTGGCGTGTGATTTATTGTAGTGTTACTGTGAACTGGGACTACGGGTGAGATGGTGATGTCTGACGCTTGTTGCAGGTCAAACTGGAGCCACTGGAAAACATGGAAATAAAGGTGCGTCCTGTCTGCCGACCGGCCGACCGACCGACCGACCGACCGACCGACCGACCGACCGACCGACCGACCGACCGACCGACCGACCGACCGACCGACCGACCGACCGACCGACCGACCGACCGACCGACCGACCGACCGACCGACCGACCGACCGACCGACCGACCGACCGACCGACCGATTATATTCACATTAGGAGAAAACGGTTGTAGTAACAGACAGACATTCTTTAAAAGGGTCGCAACATTTTTATTTCAGACAAATCTGGTAATCTTCTGGTTAATAAAATCTTTCTTCCTGCAAAATATCGTTGTCACACCAGGCCAATGTTTGTTTTGTTATCTTAAAAACATAAATTGGTCCCTCAAAACAAAATGTCATTGTAAACGTCACAATTGCATGCATTGTATGAAATACCTACGCAAAAAAGGTTCCAGTGCCATGAATAATACTTAAAATCAATAACGTAAGAAATATAAAATCGGGAAAGACACGTGGTTTATCGTATACCCTGTATTTAATTAAGTATTGGACCGTAGAAACAAATTGAATATACTTCAATTGCAAAATCAAATGACATTAATTTATAACCAGCAGGTTATTTATGTGTGGTGTCCAGTGAATGTCACGTGTGTGTGCGTGCGTGTGCATTCGCGTGTGCGCGCATGAGTGCGCGTGAGTATGCGCGCGCGCATGAGTGTGTTTGGATGTGTGTGCATGCGCGAGAATGCGGCGAACGCGCGAGTGTCCGTATGAGTCAGATTCATTGTGTCCGTATGAGTCAGATTCATTGTGTCCGTATGAGTCAGATTCATTGTGTCCGTATGAGTCCGATTCACTATGTCCGTATGAGTCAGATTCATTATGTCCGTATGAGTCAGATTCATTGTGTCCGTATGGGTCAGATTCATTGTGTCCGTATGAGTCAGATTCATTATGTCCGTATGAGTCAGATTCATTGTGTCCGTATGAGTCAGATTCATTGTGTCCGTATGAGTCAGATTCATTGTGTCCGTATGAGTCAGATTCATTGTGTCCGTATGAGTCAGATTCACTATGTCCGTATGAGTCAGATTCATTGTGTCCGTATGAGTCAGATTCACTATGTCCGTATGAGTCAGATTCATTGTGTCCGTATGAGTCAGATTCACTATGTCCGTATGAGTCAGATTCATTGTGTCCGTATGAGTCAGATTCATTGTGTCCGTATGGGTCAGATTCATTGTGTCCGTATGGGTCAGATTCATTGTGTCCGTATGAGTCAGATTCACTATGTCCGTATGAGTCAAATTCACTGTGTCCGTATGAGTCAGATTCATTGTGTCCGTATGAGTCAAATTCACTGTGTCCGTGTGAGTCAGATTCATTGTGTCCGTATGAGTCAGATTCATTGTGTCCGTATGAGTCAGATTCACTATGTCCGTATGAGTCAAATTCACTGTGTCCGTATGAGTCAGATTCATTGTGTCCGTATGAGTCAAATTCACTGTGTCCGTGTGAGTCAGATTCATTGTGTCCGTATGAGTCAAATTCACTGTGTCCGTATGAGTCAGATTCATTGTGTCCGTATGAGTCAAATTCACTATGTCCGTATGAGTCAAATTCACTGTGTCCGTATGAGTCAGATTCATTGTGTCCGTATGAGTCAAATTCATTGTGTCCGTATGAGTCAAATTCACTGTGTCCGTATGAGTCAGATTCATTGTGTCCGTATGGGTCAAATTCACTGTGTCCGTATGAGTCAGATTCACTGTGTCCGTATGAGTCAGATTCACTGTATAACGATTTTATATTACTGTTTTATGTTTGTCTTAGTTCCATTACTATTATTAACTGTCTACGTCCTGTGTCTATCTACATATAAGTGCATGTGCGTGTGTCGCCTGTATATCTGATGGCCTAATGATATGGACATACTGACTACATTGCTTACGCCCAACTAAAATAAATTAAACGTTTTCCTCCAGGTGAAACTGGCGCCACGGGTCCTATTGCAAGGGGTACGTACAACAATTGGCGTCTACAGTATAAAAACAAAACCCCTTCTTTTCCATTTGTATATAATTTTCTCGCGTTTTTATCGACCGATATAGAGATAAGTGGCAATGTCGTTTTACGCTGTTTTGACGTTAAATGTTTTATAACAAGTAGACAACGATTAAACTGTAAAATATATCATGTTCCTTGGGGTATAGAAATTAGTTCTGTTGATATTTTAATTTTGCTGATACACATACCTAACTGGTTCAGCGAAACGTCAGTGGTGTCCGCTAGAGGGCAGCACGTGTGCAGCCGGAGCAGTTTGTCATTCGAAAGGTCTATGCCGCCATCAAACGACATATCCTTATTTTAATTATAAATGCTAATCCGACGATTCATCACCACCCTTGTTTTTCTGGTGCGGCCGAAGACATAACAGACACTCTTAGGAGAGAAGACATTCGGTCTGACTATCAATACAAAGTGGATGCCCGTCTGGAAGCGATGACAGGAATTCCACTGCCCATGACGATTTGAATTGGGTTACTATTGAAACCCGAGAGTATAACTGTCGCACATATCCGGTCCACTCTCATTTCTGCTCTAAGTTAGTGGAGCGCAGTAAGTAGCGCTTTGGCTAGACTATCATACTCTCATTCAAGAGAACTCTGTGCTGTCGTGTCACTGAACCGTAGATCGAAGTTCATGCAATCTACGTCGCTCCGTGTAACTCAGCTGTGTGAACGAATAACTGCAACGTGGCTGAATCCTCTCCAGAAAAGTCAATGCGGTGCACATTTGAACATAATTGTCTAAGAGTAAAGGATTAGGTATTGGATTATTTAAGGATTTACCTATAACAATTTACCTTTTAGATGTCGACGAATGTATCACCGGTGAGAATAAGTGTGGTCACGTGTGCCTCAATCTACTTGGTAGTTACATATGCCGCTGTCGCCATGGTTACCGTCTCCACGACAACGGGTTCGACTGTTTAGGTAAGCTGCGACTAATTTTGTATGGCAAGTTATCGTCTTCGTTAATGCTAATAATAACTAATGAATAATTACTTGACAACATTAATTTGTTATAAATATAAATATCTTGACAGTTATCTCCGTTACGACACACACACACACACACACACACACACACACACACACACACACACACACACACACACACACACACACACACACACACACCACACACCACACACCACACACCACACACCACACACCACACACACACCACACACACACCACACACACACCACACACACACCACACACACACCACACACACCCCACACACACACCACACACACACCCACACACACACCCCACACACACACCACACACACACACACACACCCCACACACACACACCACACACCACACACCCCCACACACACACACACACACACACACACACACCACACACACACACACACACACACACCCCACACACCCCACACCACACACCCACACACCACACACACCACACACCACACACCACACACCACACACCACACACCACACACCACACACCACACACACACACACACACACACACACACACACACACACACACACACACACACACACACACACACACACACACACACACACACACACACACACACACACACACACACACACACACACACACACACACACACACACACACACACACACACACACACACACACACACACACACACACACACACACACACACACACACACACACACACACACACACACACACACACACACACACACACACACACACACACACACACACACACACACACACACACACACACACACACACACACACACACACACACACACACACACACACACACACACACACACACACACATATAGTAGTTGCATTTACCAGGCTAAGATAAGATTACTTTTAAAACTTTCCGTTGCTCCAACCATTACTCACAGTTTCCCCATTCTTCTCTTCACTCCCTCAATTCTTTTTACCCATGTATTTCCGTATTTCTATATGCTATAATTATGTATTATTTTAATCTATGTTGATATATACTGCGCATATTATATCATTGCAACATTTTACGCTATTATCGCAACGTTTTGCCTGATCTATGAACTGTTTGCGACGAAAAAATACGCGGCTACTAATTATGTTTACAATCATCTTGACCATGGTGTTTCAGATATTGACGAGTGCGAAGAATTTTCGCCGTGTGAACAGAACTGCACAAACAGCGATGGAGGTTTTCGATGCAGTTGCTACCCCGGCTTCAAATATGACCAACAGATGAAAATGTGCAAAGGTAAATGCGCGATTTCAGCGGGGAAAAATGTTACGAAATCAGTAATTGATGCGCGTTGCTCCGCCGGCCTGTAATAATATATGTAATATACTAAATCATACTAATGTGATATAATATATAGTAATGTAATAATAATATAATGTAATATACTAATAAAAAGATAATATATAATATGTAATATAATAATATATAATAATAATAATATAATAATATAATATAATATAATAATATAATAATATAATAATATAATAATATAATAATATAATAAAAATAATAAAAATAATAATATAATAATATAATAATAAATATAATAATATAATAAAAATAATAATATAATAATATAATAAAAATAATAATATAATAATATAAAAAATAATAATAATAATAATAAAAAATAAAAAATAATAATAAAAAATAATAAAAAATAATAAAAAATAATAATATAATAAAAATAAAAAATAATAATAAAAATAATAACATAATAATAACATAATAATAACATAATAATAACATAATAATAACATAATAATAACATAATAATAACATAATAATAACATAATAATAACATAATAATAACATAATAATAACATAATAATAACATAATAATAACATAATAATAACATAATAATAACATAATAATAACATAATAATAACATAATAATAACATAATAATAACATAATAATAACATAATAATAACATAATAATAACATAATAATAACATAATAATAACATAATAATAACATAATAATAACATAATAATAACATAATAATAACATAATAATAACATAATAATAACATAATAATAACATAATAATAACATAATAATAACATAATAATAACATAATAATAACATAATAATAACATAATAATAACATAATAATAACATAATAATAACATAATAATAACATAATAATAACATAATAATAACATAATAATAACATAATAATAACATAATAATAACATAATAATAACATAATAATAACATAATAATAACATAATAATAACATAATAATAACATAATAATAACATAATAATAACATAATAATAACATAATAATAACATAATAATAACATAATAATAACATAATAATAACATAATAATAACATAATAATAACATAATAATAACATAATAATAACATAATAATAACATAATAATAACATAATAATAACATAATAATAACATAATAATAACATAATAATAACATAATAATAACATAATAATAACATAATAATAACATAATAATAACATAATAATAACATAATAATAACATAATAATAACATAATAATAACATAATAATAACATAATAATAACATAATAATAACATAATAATAACATAAAAAACTAATAATAACAAAATAATAACTAATAAAAATAATAATAATAATAATAACATAATAATATAATACAAATAATACTATAATACAAAATAATACAAATAATACTATAATACAAATAAAAACAAAAATAATATATAATACAAATAATACTATAATACTATAATACTATAATACTATAATACTATAATATATACTATAATAATACTATAATACTATAATACTATAATACTATAATACTATAATACTATAATACTATAATACAATTATAATACTATAATATAATACTATAATACTATAAAAACTATAATACTATAATACTATAATACTATAATACTATAATACTATAATACTATAATTACTATAATACTATAATACTATAATACTATAATACTATAATACTATAATACTATAATGATACTGTATTAATAATAATGTAATAATAATAATAAAATGAAAAAATTATTATAATAAAATGAAAATAATAAATAATAATAATATACTAATATAATATTAATATACTAATATAATAATAATATACTAATGATATAATACTATATGAAAACTTGCTTTTACTACTTTCGTGTTTGTCTCATCTAGACATCAACGAGTGTGACCTGGGTATGTGCGGGAGTGGCAAGCCGGACAAGCTCTGTCTCAACACGTACGGCGGGTTCCACTGCTTCGGCGTCAACCTCGGCTTATTTCAGGGGGACAGTGAAATACCACAGGCTGGAGGTACAGTTGTCGTTGTCCTCGTGTCTCTCTCTCTCGTCTGTCTGTCTGTCTGTCTGTACGTCTGTCTGTACGTCTGTCTGTACGTCTGTCTGTACGTCTGTCTGTACGTCTGTCTGTACGTCTGTCTGTACGTCTGTCTGTACGTCTGTCTGTACGTCTGTCTGTACGTCTGTCTGTACGTCTGTCTGTACGTCTGTCTGTACGTCTGTCTGTACGTCTGTCTGTACGTCTGTCTGTACGTCTGTCTGTACGTCTGTCTGTACGTCTGTCTGTACGTATGTCTGTACGTATGTCTGTACGTCTGTCTGTACGTCTATCTGTACGTCTGTCTGTACGTCTGTCTGTACGTCTGTCTGTACGTCTGTCTGTACGTCTGTCTGTACGTCTGTCTGTACGTCTGTCTGTACGTCTGTCTGTACGTCTGTATGTCTGTACGTCTGTACGTCTGTATGTCTGTACGTCTGTACGTCTGTACGTCTGTACGTCTGTACGTCTGTCTTGTCTTGTCTTGTCTTGTCTTGTCTTGTCTTGTCTTGTCTTGTCTTGTCTTGTCTTGTCTTGTCTTGTCTTGTCTTGTCTTGTCTTGTCTTGTCTTGTCTTGTCTCTCACTTCCCCCCCTCTCTGTCCGTGCAGTTCTCCCATCAATGTGATCTTCCTTCTGCCCTTTAATCTGAAGGTCTCAACTCTTTTTTTGTTGAGCATTCGCTACCATTTATTCCAAAAAATTATAATGTGTAAGTATATGGATATGTGTGTAAATGTGTAAATGTGTACGTGTGTACGTGTGTACGTGTGTACGTGTGTACGTGTGTACGTGTGTACGTGTGTACGTGTGTACGTGTGTACGTGTGTACGTGTGTACGTGTGTACGTGTGTACGTGTGTACGTGTGTACGTGTGTACGTGTGTACGTGTGTACGTGTGTGCGTGTGTACGTGTGTGCGTGTGTTCGTGTGTGCGTGTGTATGTGTGTATAAATGTGTATGTGTGTATAAATGTGTATATATGTGTATGTGTGTATAAATGTGTAAGCGTACAACGGTGTACGCGTGTATGCATGCACGCGTGTATGTATGAATGTAGGTATGCATGTATGTACACGCACGCACGCACGCATACACTCATACGTGCATATCAGCTATCGCTGTCTCGTTATCAGGTGTCGTCGCGCCCGCCCCGGAGACTGCTCCTTCCGCTTGGCCCCTGTCGTTATTCTACGGTGTCGTGGCGGGGATGTTCGCTTGCCTGGTTGCTGTCATCGTCACCCTGGCCGCCCGGGTGGCGAGACGACCATCCGTCTCACCAAACACCCCGAGCACCGCCGACCCGGAGTCATTGCTTGGCACGTCAACTGTCTCCCCGTCCACTCCACGCTCGGCGGCCGAGACCACGATAACGTCTCTGTAGCCGGCTGTTCTGACACGTGCGGCCACGCGTGAAGCTGTAAAATGACGTCACTTGCCCGTGCGCGGCCACACGTGACCGATGCGACGCGGGAGACTGCAGACATTGTGACAGCGTTGGCGTGTTGTGTGGCAACATGTTGAAGTCGGATTCCTCTGCGTTGTTCATCTATATTAAGAGTGGCGTAGTAATGTGTTTGGAGCGTAATGGGTCGGTAACAAAAACACAAATATGGATACATTCCTGTTCTTTTCTCATTTGGCATCGGGAGTGTTATATATAGAACAGTGTTGTGGTTATTTAATATTTATTCATCCTGATTACCATTTAGTGTTTATGCGATTGGATAACTGTTTTGTTTCACGAATGAAATAAAGTTTATTTAGTAAAATCAATACGTTTCATAATGTCGAGACGTTTATAGTCAAACATATTTAGTTAAGTTGGTTTCAACAGTAAAAAAAACGTTATCATAATAGTACATTATCCTGTCCTAACGACTGCTCAAAACGTTTCACACTTTACTCCCTGACAGACCTGCTAAAAGGAACACTATCTCATTTAGGTGGTAAGTATTCAGCCATGCATGAAAATTATTCGGTCACATAATTATTCATCACAATCTACAACCAGATGCTCATTCGTACAGCTGAGAGTATCGGATGGAACAAGTTGACACTAATGTTCACGTGATTATTAGTATTGACGTTGTGACTACAAAAACAATATCATTTATCACTGGTTCCGCGGCGCCACTTTTGCGTTACTTGGAACTGTTTTGCATGACGACTGTGTAACTTAAACGGTGAGCACAGACGAGATTAATTGTAGTTTTTGACACGGCTAGTTAAGATGCAATAACAAATAGACGCTGCAGAAACAATATACATATAGCGCATTATCGCATCACGCCAATTTATATATATGAATAGATGCATGTATAGTTGAAAACATGTCTAGTAAATATGGTGTACGGAATAGGGAAGACATGTGCACTCGCTTATATAAACAAGTACACGTGCGCACGCACGCACACACGCGCACGCACACGCACACGCCACCGATTGGTGTGTACGATTACCATATCCCACGAGGACATCGGCGGCACTCATTTTGGTACAGGTGTTTGCTTAAACTTTTCTTGTTCACCAACCGCAATCTTAACCGCAGCCTTAACCACCCCCTTATCTGGTATCTTAGCGACAACCTTATCTTTTGCCATTGCCACAACGTTTGCTGGTGTCTTGCTGACAACTTGACCTCCTGCCTTAGCCACAACCGTCTCTGGTCGCTTTGCCGCTGTCTTTTCCGGTAGTTTTGCCACAGCCTTTTTCGACACTGGCGCTGGCTTCGTAACAGCCGGCTTAGGCGGTCGTACCTGTATAAATACGTTCCCAAAAATGTCTCGCTCCATCTCGTAAGGAGCCTGTGTCGTCCAGCCCTGTTTGTAGCTGAACGTGCCGTAAGCCTTCTTGATCACCTTCAGGTTATAGTCAGCACCGGTTCTATGGTGTCCAGCCCTGTTTCCGTCCACTCCCGTTTGGTGGAACGCCAAAAGTGTTTTTGTCGCGTCGATGACGGACACGTTTTGTTTGATTGCAATAGCAACGAGGAAGTTGTCATACGCAGGACGCCCGATAACAACATCCGGCACAACGTGCCACGGAAAGTCGCGCGTCACGAAGAAGTAATCCTCAGCGTAAGGACGAATGATGGTGCCCTTGCGGGCCTTGTCCGTGACGTCACTGAGTTGAAACAACGGGGTGACGATGGAGAGGTTCATTTTGACGTTGATCCTCCGGCCAGTTACCATTGTTGTGTTGAGCGCGTACAAACGTCGTTCCACCTCGCGCAGTGTCTTGACGATGCTGGAGTCGAACAGGATGTCTCCGTTGCAGTAGCCATAGAAAGGCGCGTCGTACACGT
>JAODUO010000547.1:282500-290496 GCA_025642075.2 Ridgeia piscesae
AACGGCATTTAGTTATATTGAATGTTTGCGTACACACACACACACACACACACTATATATATATATATATATATATATATATATATATATATATATATATATATATATATATATATATATATATATATATATATATAATATATATATATATATATATAACATATAATATAACTAAATATAATATATTATATCTTATATATATTATATTATATATATATATATATATATATATATATATATATATATATATGCATACACATTTAGTTATATTGAATGTTTGAGTACATATTTGGAGGGGGGCCTAGTTTCTTCTATTCTAGTTCCTTCCAAAAGCTGAGATAACATTTATTATGTTGTATGTTGTGAGCTTCAGGACGTGTCCACTGTGCTGTTTCCGAGTCATTTACTCTTTTGATTATCTTGAATATGATGGATCCGGAGTGTAGCATATGGAAAGGCTTATCTCAAATGTTCTGTTTAATTTTTGAAAACTGAAGAAGATTCCTCACAATATTTAAGGACAATTATGACAAAATATTCTGAAAGTGAAACTGATGTGGTTGATAGTTTATTAATTGTGCTCATTAATATGTGAGACAATTGTGTTTTTGTACATAGTGAAAAGATTATAATATTAATTAAAAACGTGGTACCCAGGAAAGATTCATGAGATGGTTATGATGTAAAATCAGACGCAAAATATCCCGTAGTACATTCATTAGATGTACGCCCTACGAATGCGCAGCCAATCCCCTGCACTATAATATATTATTATAGTTAAACACGACTTGTCTTTCATGTAGTATTTTCTTGAGTTGTGTAGGTCAGTTGGAAGCGATCGTATTGTACTGGTGACTGACCGATTGGTCGATTGACCACTCGGTGTCCATACACATTCAGGTTATGTACACACATCGTGACAATACCTGAACGGACACAGTCGATTGGTACAATTAAGTGTAAATACGCGCAGTGTATTTACTTATAGACTAATTTTATTTGCACTACCAATCTAACCCAGACAACTTGCAATAATAGTTACTATATTTACCAAATCAGTATCGGTTTGCAGGTTACGTTACACATCTAAAATGGTATGGTTTTTGTTTAAATAACGTTTACATTTTAACTACCACTTGTGTACATTGGGCCTACTAAAATAATTTCGCCTTTTATGTTTAACCGAAAGTGTCATCACCGATATTTTTCATCAAGTTTTAAATATGTAAAGTACTTATTCTGCAAACATGTCATACAGCTGGTATTTCGTGTAGAATAAACTGGTTTCACTTCGTTTATCTCGTATGTTAGTTTTAAAATGACGCCCCAGTAACAAATAGTAAGAATGTTTGTATTTATTATAAGCATTTCAACGGCACATTTAAACAGCTAGTAGTCATATAATTGTACTGCTGGTGTTTGTGCAGTGAATATTAGGTTAATTATGCTGTTGTGAATACCGTTGTGTTCTACAGTTGCGCATGTTTCGTCTACCTGTTTTGCTTTCTTTATTTAAAGGGATCGGAAGCAAAAGACGTATTGGAAAGAGAATACAACACCGTAAATCACATCAAATTTAAACACAATATAAACAAACATATGCATCACCTTTACGCACGGTCTTTTTCAAGGTGACAATCATAAGTGTGTGTGTATGATAACGTGACAATGCACACTTTCTGGTGTTTGCCTTTCACAAGGTGCAGCACCCATAATTATATGAAAATGTAATATTTTTGTTATTTCATCTTTAGTCATAATATTATACTATGCTTACATGTTATTGAGGTAAATCAAGTAACTTTATACATTTTATACCATTTGTACATTTTAAAGGAATTACATTTGTAACTACATCTGCCGTGTGACAGTGGTCACTGACACACTGGTCACTGGTCACTGGTCACTGGTCACTGGTCACTGGTCACTGGTCACTGGTCACTGGTCACTGGTCACTGGTCACTGGTCACTGGTCACTGGTCACTGGTCACTGGTCACTGGTCACTGGTCACTGGTCACTGGTCACGTGAGATGTAGTCAGCCTCTTTTAACTTCTGACTTGAGCTGATAAGGTCACCATCCCTCGAAGCTGGTGAGTGTCACATAATTTATTAATCAAAATTATGTTCTTTTGTTAAACAATTACTATGAGATGTACTGTGAAGGAATTGTGAATAAGTTGATATAAGTTTAATGAATTGCTTTAGTTAATATTGGTAGTTAAGACTAGTGTTATGGTCAGGACTATGCCTGCACACACCAGCCGCACACACCAACCGACTAACGCCGACCGTCGGCGCTAGCGGTATTCTAAATTCGCGAATGTGTGCCCTAAACTAGTAGGCTATATAATTAATTTCTTTGTATAATGCAGATTCATTTGTCTTAAGCTTGAATTTATTAAAACAATATTGCTAATTTTATTTTATTTCGACTTCGCAATGAACACGCAAGACATCGCCTTTGCGGCTTTGACGCGTCTGGCATGCGCCAACCGCTCACGCCCTGCGACATCGGCTTATTTACGTCGACTCGACGTCGTTAAATTGCTATAAAACACAATTAAAAAATGAATATCTGACTTCGTTGTACCGGGAGTGATGTAGAATAACATTCAGAAAACATACACATCGAAAAAAGGTGGTAAAAACGTTTTGAAAAGGCCCTAATAATTTAGGCCAGTTAACTGGAACATTACCGAAACGGCAATCCTGTAAACGAAATTTGTTACGTATGAAGACGGAGCTTCGCCGTCAGCCTTCACGACGAAATGACTTGAACATTTGGCCAGTGTTCCAGCAAAGAAATGCGTAGGGCCGAACTGTAATTACTATCAAGAATCTTATATTCATCCGTTCCAATTAACAGTTATCTTGAAATGTCACTCCCGACGAAACCCTCAAAAACGTCGTTCACATCTACCGCCGCTTTGCGGATTTGTAAGGCTTTTAATTTATGTCTACAAGATAAAATGGAGAATCCCATTGGAAGCGGGAAACAAAAGCAAAATTACATTTATTTGTCGCTTCGGCATAAATAAAATACGGTAATGGGTCAAAACGAGAATGGGACAAAAATAATATTACCACCTTCTAAAATGTTTGGGTTACCCGCCAGGTCAGTAAAATGTTAAAGTAAAAATGTAAACCTTGTGGTCAGAGTAGGCTTGAAAACTAAACAAAATAGGGCTTAGGTATGACGATGTTTATCACACTGAGGCCCTGTGATTTCTTTTTGGCAAACTTAACGCCGACGGTCGGGTTATGAAAAAAGTATGCCCACACCAACCGACTCGTCATCGGATATACGCCTGCGGCACCAAGTTGTCACCGGATACCTCCTTATCTAACGCCGACTGCCGATTAACGCCGACTGCAGTTTCAACATTTGAATCGGCGTTAATCGGGGCAATAACGCTTGGATTGAGTAGATTACAGATAAATTGTTCTTTGTGATTACACTGTAACATCACTTATATAATGATATGAGTTAGTTAAAGCTTTATCTTGTAATGTGGATCCAACATATAATTATGCTCTATTGCAAACATTATGTATCTAGCAAAGTTGCTTGTAGAAACACATCAACAGAATGTGTGTATGTTGTTATTCAGATCACAACATATCAGGATGAAGTGACGTACACACTCACGTAATGGTGTAGCTGTGGTGGGGTAAGCGTCAATTAATTTATGGAAGACTGTTTAATTCCACTGCATCATTTATCCTTATATCCTTTGTTTATTAATGTTAGTATGTAAACAATCTCAATACAGGTATGGTGTTAGTAATATTATCAGGTGTTACACGCATATAATTAGCTATATTTGTTGTAAACAAATGCGAATGACTTTCCCTTGTTGAAACAGTGATGCTTGTGATATATGTATTTGTAGCTACCGTGTTGGTAATATATCAGTATATATGCAAGAGCAAATGTATTTCACTTGCTAATGTATCTGTATAATGAATGTTATGTAATTGATGATTGGTACAGGTATTAAGTATTTTCGTTTTCTTTGTTGTAGGACTTACTTACTTTTAGGGACTTATTTTTAGGGACACTTAGACTGCTAGACTTCTACTTTTTAGACTTGAATTATCATTTCACAACCTAGACACCTATTCATGCCGAAATAAAGAACATTTCAAGACTACAATATATGGGTGTTGTCTGCTTACGTGCCCCACGCTACATCAATGTTTACGATTACCATAACAGTCGACTGTTGTATAACATAGTATAGTTTAGGTGGACATTTGTCATCACGCCATGCACCGCGCCCGTCTTAACTCGTGCTAATATTGCCAGCCCTCCTGGCACGACAACTGGGGATGCCACATCAGTACTCGTGACATTATACGTCAACACACCTAGGTGTAACACACCTAGGTGTAACACAAACACATACACACACACAACACATACACTGAACAAACTCAACACATAGTCGCGCTCAAACACTGTCAGTACAAAAGGTAAAACGATAAGTTTTGTATAGCACAGTGTCCAATCTTCAAGTTTGCTTAACGCGCTTTACTCCCTTCAATAGACACAACTCTCGACTTATCTGGGAAGGTTCGTGCCACACTGCAATTAATGCGCGAAGAATATTCATACACAAATATCCACCTTTGTACGTAGCCAGAGAGAAAGGTTCCCATTCGTACAACTGAGTGAACCTGAACAATGATGACGGGTACATCTCGTCTAATGTTTTACACGGCAGCACAGGATTAGAATGCGGGTTCTTTAATAAACGAGATGCCGAAGCTCAGGCCACTGCGCCACTTATCGAGAGGTGTTGTTATTCACACACAAGAACCTTACCTGAATAATTGTGATCAGCGTTAACAGACACACTAAGTGTGACAATGACGTTCGTCCTCCATCGCTGCTTGCTGAATAGACACTAGGTTACCTCTTCTCTACTCAACACCCCGCTCTCAGACCTCTCGCTGTGACCCCGGGTGAACTCATTCAATCACTCGACGGCACACGGCGCTCTATGTAGTGTTGCCTTTACGCCGAAATCTGACACTCGCCGAGGCAAATAATGTGGTCAAATAACGTGGGCCAGCCTCAACAGGACGGCGTAGAATAGGGAATTTATTGCTTTGTCTGATGCGGCCATTTTGTCTTGCCATGACACGCCTTTGTGACTGGTCACCAGCACCATAATGTTCATACAGGAGTTGGTATCATTTACCACGCATATTCCGTCTTTGTTGAGTACAGATAACCCTTGACAAATGGTGTTTGTCATTTTATGTAACATATATATATATATATATATATATATATATATATATATATATATATAATTATACATATATTTAAATATATAGATTTATGTATATATATTATATATATAATTATACATATATATATATAATTATATATATATAAATATAGATTTACGTGTATATATATGTATATATATATATATATATATATATATATATTTACATATATATACACGTAAATCTATATTTATATATATATATAATTATATATATATATGTATAATTATATATATAATATATATATACATAAATCTATATATTTAATATATATATATATATATATATATATATATATATATATATATATATAGACAGAGTGCTAATGGAGCCTTGATGTGATGACTTGTGCATAACTCAATTGGGCCATAGTGTCCAAAAGGCAGTAAATGGGGGTCATAAAAGCGACCAGTCTGTCTACGTAGCGACACGTAGCGATATGTTATTTACGAGATGAATGGCTCTACCTGGTTTATGAAGTCGAGCTCTTTGAAGAAATGTCACTACGTGATTCGGATGACACTGTGTACCCGACCAAGACGAATACTTGCAGATTTAAGGTTTTAGTCGGAAGCGAAGTCATCAATTCTGGCAAAGCGCTACGTGTGTGAGGCTGGAATGCAAAGATGAACACTTTGCTTCGGATCTGGACGATCAGTATTTCCTACGATAAATGACGTTACCACATAGTGGGTGTTTTATGGTACCAGTTAGACATCTATAATACATCGGTCTATTTGCAAAAAAGAATCCTAACACGTCGTTAGCGTAACTATGAAATCATAAGATGAGATGAATGAAATTGTACGTGTCATAAATGATTGTTGAACATTCGTCACAATTTGACAATTGTTCCCTGTCTTCTCTATTGGGCGAGAATTGTTAACAACTGCTGTTGTCCGTTGACGTCCGGTCGAGCACAGTGGAGGTAAGTTCTTATATAGCGCAGTATCCAATCCTTAGGTTTGCTCATATCGCTTTATACTTTACTCCCTGGCAGACCTGTTCAATCGAACACCACCTCGGCTTCTGTGGGAAGCATCCAGCCACGCTGCAATTAACGCGCGAAGGCTTCTCGTACACATACATACCCACCACTGTCTACAGCCAGGTATTCATTCATCCAGCTGAGTGAACTGGAGCAATGTCGAGTGAAAAAAACTTGCTCAAGGTTTAAGACGGCAGCACATGATTCAATCCAAGGTTCTCTTAGACAATAGTCCAAACTTCTACCCGTGAGCCACTGCGCTGTACAGTGAGGAGTAAACAGTAGGTTTGAATGTCGGTGGTACAATAACCCCACAGAACGTAATTGAATATACTCAAATATATCGCGACTTTCCCACGTAACAGGTTCGTCGTGTGAATGCACTGCGTAGCCCAGACGTGTAATCAGTCATCCGTTACCGCTAATTGCGCCTGACCGTTGGTCAACGTACAACGGTAGTACGGGGCGGTATCTGATCAATTCCGGTACCGCTGCCGGACGGAACAAAGGGGTCTGCGTTGACTGCTGACCACCACGGCTGCCGGGTTGGAATACAAGGAAGATCTCTGTGAACTATGTCAACAATCACTCTCTGTCTTCCTGTAGTTAACGAGCTCAAGTTTCCACCTTTAAACATCCGCATATTTTAAATATTAATACTTACTTTTAATACCTGTAAATACCAATAGCAAAGTTCTCTTGATATGGGTCAAACTTTGATTTGTATACTATTGCATAATATCGAACATCTCATAATATGTAAATCTTAAAAATAAATACGTAAACAATTACCTGTGTGTAAGGGGCACGGTGTGTGCTGTTTAATAACGAATGCTTCTAATTCAGAGACGATACATTTAGTAAAACATTTAAACTTATCGCTGATAGGGGTGTGCGACGCAGACACGATAGATGTTCTTTAACCTCTGAACCCACTGTTTCTCCCGCGTAATGTTGGTCGCATTCTGGGCGTTGGTTGTGATATTTTTAGACAGTATATATAGCTGGTTTTATATTATAGAAACGATTGTATGTCTTGGCACATATCAGCAGTTTAAAATAGTTAACATTTTATGTATGTTATTAAAAGGCCATATTATATCCCAACAAGTCTGAGAACTATAAATACTCTTTTATATATGTCCTATTCAGGGTTGTCACAAATCTGAAGCCATATGTTAGCCAAAACTTTGTTAAATTTAGATTTATACAGTGCCCAAATATGTGACGTCACTCGTGGTTCCGCTTTCGCTGGCCACAGTGCACATAGTCGCACGGTTTAGATTGTATTTCGTTATAATTGTATTTTAGCTGTTTCTCTCACAAACACGTATAATTGATGAAGATATGTGATAAAATGCGCAGACCTTGATTTCACATTACAGACTGTAAACACGGAATTCGAAAAAAACGGCGTCTAATTTTAGCCAAATAGTTACGAATACTTGTTTTCACCATGTGTACAACGCAAAACAAGCAGAACCACGTGGAAGCAAAGTCACGTACGCGTGCAGTGTAAACAGAGGCTGTCCACGTGGACACATGCTCTGACTGCCGGTGTGTGGTGGTCCTAGATCCGGCCGGCCCAGATTCGGCATGAATCTGCCGAATATGAGACCGCAACAGTAGCAGGCCAGGATTCTGCGTTGTTGTAATACATTGTGCGTTGTTGTAGTACATCAAGTATCCCAAAATTAAAGTCATT
>JAODUO010000548.1:0-7500 GCA_025642075.2 Ridgeia piscesae
TCTTTGATATCCTAAAAAAGTACTTGTAATCAATACTAAATTTCACACTGTTTTGCGACATAAAACCTACTTTGCAAGTCAAAGCAGCCAACAAACTTAACCAATCCACTGGGACATTCTCTTTGTACCAGTGTCTGAAGCAGTCAGGTGCAATTTCATTTATTTCACACCATCCTAATGCTTGTTTCATGGAATGCCATGCATATGTAGTGGCATTCACTTGTACGCCCAATAAACACTCTTAATATGTAGACACGTTTAAATGCTGTGCTCCCCTGCACTGGTGGCATTGTAAGTGACAGTACTTACCAGTGACAAGAATTGAAAAGAGATTTCAGTGATCACAAATCAATACAATTTAATGACCTATCAGCGAATGTACCCTCATAAAATTTACGTACTCATTTTATTACAATAAAAACTATTTATAGACACATCTTTTCATGATGAGACAGTAATGCTACGTTTAGTCCTGTGTCTGTTATTGGTATTTGCAGACTCGTTGTAAGATGTGTATATTGCTGACCTTGTGCCATGTGGTGTACATGCAAATCTCTGAAGGCTTGAGTCATAAATCTTACTGGTATTAAACTATTAATGTCTGCCTGCGTGTGTGACCTGAAGCTTCCTTTGGTCCAAGATGATGACTTCTGTGACCTCAGAAGCAATTTCGCAACCAAATTCATTGTTCGATTAATAATTTATGTTCAATACAAGTGTACGTTCTACTTCAATGGGTAATTCATCAAGTCCATTCACGCAGAGCAGTGTTCCCCTGCTGTATGTGACGAGCGAGCCGGGCTACATCACTGTTTCTCTACACCACATCCCTCAAAATATGCTGAAATTGGCACCTCATAGCTATCTCCTGTGTCCCTGCTGACTGGTTACAAGTAATGCTACACACAATGTCATGTTTACGTCCTAACTTTCAGATTTATCTCTTTTCCCTCTACAGTGTATATGCCAGGGATTAGGTCAAAAGGCTTCATTATGCACCATTTTGAAGCTAGTTTTAAAAATAGTTCTGGGACATGCCCCCAAACCCTCATAGCATCGTGTCATGCCTTCAGTGCTTGTTCAGCTCCCCCCCCCCAACCCTGCCCATCATTTTAGCCAGCTAGGGGTAACACTAAATTACAAATCTGCTGCCATTTTGGTAAACATTTAACAGTGAAGAATATTTTCAATTTGTTGCCAGTTCTAATAGCAATTTCAGTTAAGACTAAAATGCTCTGTAATGCTACAGCGTCATTGTTCTGATGCAAGTGGCCTGCTGTGACTGGAGCTGTGGGCAGCCAGTTCCAACATGTGTATGATTTGTTCTGAAACTGAAGATACAATATTTTTAGGGGAAATAAAAAGTCATCATAGTCCATCATCCACGTTGGATGATGGACTATGATGACATTTGGTCACGTTTTCCCCTACTACCTAAATATTGTATTTACGTCCGGCTGCTGTTGGGTACTGATAATTGTAAGATTGGTCACTGTACTTGTGTCTCAAATTCCATAGAGCGCCAGTTTGCATGGTGTGTGTTCACTCTTGTCTGGCCAAGATAATTTGGCATTTAACTCACAATTATATGAGTAACATGTGACTGAAGGTTGGTACAGGTCACTTAGACACACAGGGGTCAGTGACCTCTGTTAGTGATTCCATATCAGGCACTAATGTCATTTGCACTGGTAAATGTCAACTCACTGTTCTCATAGATAGTGTGTCAATTAAATTACACGTTATTTTGTTATTTCATGTAGCTAGGCTGGTCATGTAATATTACTAACAACTGTAATCTCTTTCAAAACAGATCTATACAAAATACCCCAAAATATTGGTTTAATTCAATTGTAATCATTATTACATTTAAACAAGCATTAAACAAGAGGTGGGTTGCGTAAAGTTCTATCTGTTGTAGAATATGTCAAATGCCGTTTGAAAGTCCTCTAGGTTGCTACGTATCCAATGGCACAAGTGTTCATTTTTTTATTTTAAAAAAAAGTGTAATTTTAAAAACCCAAAATTTGTGTAAGTTAAATTTGTTGTGTGTGATGGTGTTATGACATTGTAATGTTAATACCGTTCTGACATCAAATCAAAGAAAACACGCCTGAAGCTGTGATGACAATGAAGTGTTCTCACAGCAGGAGAGAACTGTAGGACAGGTGTAGACATCTTCATATTGAAATTAACATGATGAAGATGATCAGTGCATAAATGTTAGTTTGGGCCGTCACTTGATACACATTCTGTAGCTCAGCTGGGAGGTGGCTTTGACTTAGAATTTAGTTTACTTTTTACTATAGAGATGCAGTGTGTATTATTTAAAGCAGATACTCATACTGTCGCGCCTTATACATGCTGTACCTTTGCGTCAATTACATGTTCACACCTATTTCCAGCAACAGCTCTACCATATTATGTGTTGTATTAAGCATACATGCCTTAAATACTACCCCCCCCCCCCCACCCACCACCACCACTGTGGCAAAGGACTCCAAGGTCAGCCATTTCTACCAAAGTATAATTAGAACTGGCATTCACTCTGTGGTCCATTTCTGGAATGGACTCCCAGATGAAGTAGTTGGTGAGTTCTGTGATGATGATACTCAGTCCTTCAAGAGCTGTGTGCATCAGCATCTTTCTGCATCCTGAAGTAGCACAGTGTCTTTGACATTCTTCTAAGCTGCTGCGAACCACAGATTGGCCCAATATAATAGTAATGTTTATTTTGTATAGTGCCATATCCAGAGCATTCATAGCACTTGACATAAGACATATCAGTTTCTGGTTCCTCCCACACTCACACCCTTGTCCCCGTAATAAATTTTTATATAATTTGTTATATTTATATTATATTTAAACCATGACGCAAGGGATTATCTGTGTTCCGCTTCATATGCCATGTTAATCCCAACTGATAGTGATGACTAATTTTAGCTGTGAGCAATCAGTGATCGCTGGAGGATGAAATTAATGTCTACTTGGTATTATAATCTGTTGGTTTCAACTGATTGGATGCCCGTGATTCTAATTAATACTTATTGCTTCAGTTGTTACGTGGGACGTAGATCAATATATGTGCTACGGAGGTGTCGTTCTCATTTGTATGCTGATAAATGTTTGCGTAAATATTAAATTTTCTGTCTAATTGCATTTGCATCAAGTCTAGATGTTGTTGCCATAGGTGATTTGTTAAATCAGTCTTAGTTCTGTTGGTTTCGACGTTGAAATAATCTTAATACTGACATCAATATTTCTATGTTGTTTATCAAACTACAGTATGAAAATACCAGAGCCAATATTAGATTGACACATGTGATTTTACACATATAGAAAGAAGAACAATGTTGCACAGTTTGGCAATCGACCATACCCCTAGTTGTATGTCAGAAAGAGCAAGTTACCAAGTTACCAACATGCAAATGAAATGACATGTATATTTTTTGTTGGTTTTAACTTTGCAGACCCTAATATTTCTCGTTTTCTGTGTGCAGGAAGGAGCTGTCGACGGACCAGGTAAACAAGCCGGTAAACACCCTTGCCCTTACAAAGTGGGTTCCCCATGTACCCGAAGACGTCCGCAAGCAAATGGAAGAACTCGCCCCCATGCTCAAGGTATTGGGGTATGACCCTGATGCCTACCCACCCAACTATGGGATCCCAGACAGCAACGTCGCCAACCAATCACTGCATCTAAAGATGGCGCTGGAACCACCCAGTTGATTCCACACTGCTGGGGTCATAGGTCATCCTAGGGATCATTCGGTTGTTCATGGGTCTGCTTTAACTGGTCTGTACGCTTGGGCGCAGATATCAGTCAGCTCTCCCAAATAATTAAGGTATTGACATTTCCACTTGTTTAAGTGTTCGTTTTCATTCGTGTATTCGGTGATGGTCTGTTTACAACCTCGTCACCATTACTAAGCAAGATTGTCTTAGTCTGTTTTATTTCCTGGCCTACGAAACCATCGTAAAGTGCTTTATTGGAATCATGGTGGAAGTTCACAGGTATCCCCTGCATGACTATAGCAAGTAAACAATTTAAATATTTAATTAATATTGATACATATTAATATTATGACGTCATACAGCATACTGTCTTCTCCTACCCCACTGTCCTCTCCTACCCTACTGTCTTCTACCCCACTGTCTTCTCCTACCCCACTGTCTTCTCCTACCCCACTGTCTTCTCCTACCCCACTGTCTTCTCCTACCCCACTGTCCTCTCCTACCCCACTGTCTTCTCCTACCCCACTGTCCTCTCCTACCCTACTGTCTCCTACCCCACTGTCTTCTCCTACCCCACTGTCTTCTCCTACCCCACTGTCTTCTCCTACCCCACTGTCTTCTCATACCCCACTGTCCTCTCCTACCCCACTGTCTTCTCCTACCCCACTGTCCTCTCCTACCCCACTGTCTTCTCCTACCCCACTGTCTTCTACTACCCCACTGTCCTCTCCTACCCTACTGTCTTCTCCTACACCACTGTCCTCTCCTACCCTACTGTCCTCTCCTACCCCACTGTCTTCTCCTACCCCACTGTCCTCTCCTACCCCACTGTCCTCTCCTACCCCACTGTCCTCTCCTACCCCACTGTCCTCTCCTACCCCACTGTCCTCTCCTACCCCACTGTCCTCTCCTACCCCACTGTCCTCTCCTACCCTACTGCCTTCTACTCCCACTGTCCTCTCCTACCGCACTGTCTTCTCATACCCCACTGTCCTCTCCTACCCTACTGTCTTCTCCTACACCACTGTCTTCCCATACCACTGCTCCCTCCTACCCCACTGTCTTCTACTACCCCACCGTCTCCTCCCTACTCTCCACTGTCCCTCTCCTACCTAACTGTCCTCTCTCCTATATTCACTGTCCTCCTCCTACCTCATCATCCTCTCCTACCCCATTTCTCATACCCCACTGTCTTCTCATACACCACTGTCCTCTCCTACCCTACTGTCTTCTCCTACCCCACTGTCCTCTCCTACCCTACTGTCTTCTACCCCACTGTCTTCCTACCCACTGTCCTCTCCCACCCCACTGTCCTCTCCTACTCCTACTGTCTTCTCCTACACCACTGTCTTCTCCTACCCCACTGTCCTCTCCTACCCTACTGTCTTCTACCCCACTGTCTTCTCCTACCCCACTGTCCTCTCCTACCCCACTGTCCTCTCCTACCCTATTGTCTTCTCATACCCCACTGTCTTCTCATACCCCACTGTCCTCTCCTACCCTACTGTCTTCTCCTACCCCACTGTCTCTCCTACCCTACTGTCTTCTACCCCACTGTCTTCTCCTACCCCACTGTCCTCTCCTACCCTACTGTCTTCTACCCTACTGTCTTCTACCCCACTGTCTTCTCCTACTCCACTGTCCTCTCCTACCCTACTGTCTCTCTACCCCACTGTCTTCTCCTACCCTACTGTCTTCTACCCCACTGTCTTCTCCTACCCCACTGTCCTCTCCTACCCTACTGTCTTCTCCTACCCCACTGTCTTCTTCTACCCCACTGTCTCCTGCTCCACCGTCCCTCCTACCCTACTGTCCTCTACTCCCACTGTCTCTTGTCCTCCCCCCACTTCCCTCTCCTACCCCACTGTCCCCTCCTACCTCTCCACTGTCCTCTCCTACCCCACTGTCCTCTCCTGCTCCACTGTCCTCTCCTACCCCACTGTCCTCTCCTACTCCACTGTCTTCTCCTACCCCACTGTCCTCTCCTACCCCACTGTCTTCTCATACCCCACTGTCTTCTCATACCCCACTGTCCTCTCCACCCAACTGTCTCTTCTGTCTAAGGTGACAGCTGGTGGAATCACCATGACGCAGAAAGATTTGCGCACACTTTTGCCATGGGAATGGCTGATTGACAACGTATGTTATCTTAAAAAACAGTTTGTGCATGCATGTTCCACATACTTTCTGAAGTTTTATATTCATGCACAGACACACACAGACACTCACACATGCACGCACGCACACACACACACACACACACATTATAACTGCAAGAGTTGAACAATCACATGTACCATGGTTATGATTATTATCTGAAAACTGTGTTGTAATTATTATCTGAAAACTATTAAATAGAATCAATGCGTGTGCACACATGTAATGTTTGCATAAGGAACACCAGCAGGGTGTGAATCTGCCACATACAACACTGAATCGATATTACCCTAAACTATCCAAGTGAACAAAATGGTTAGACAAACAACTGACAATGCATTTGCATTACAACACAGTATTCTAAATGCAATCAGTCACAACTGTATTTTATATTATTAGAACATTTAAATTTATATCATCTGACAGGAATACATAATTATAAAAAATATAAAAACAAGTATGCAAAAATTCACTTTTCTGGATAACACTGCTAACTTTGTTTTGAACTCTTATTTTGTGGAAACACATCATATGTCACCATGGCTGTCTAACACCCTATTTGAACGATTGTTTCTACCTGAAAAAGTGACAAATTACAAAACCAGTACAGTAGTTTCCCACAAGCATGAGTTCTTAATGGTGGTTATTACAACAGGAGATTTTGCATTGCCCAACAATATCCAGCATTTACTCTAGTTGATTATCCTCTGTATGTCTAATGACATCCCATATATGAAGAGGGTATGTGTCATTTAATACATATTAGGTTTTATGTGGGGTATGTGTGTGTAAAATAGTTATGACATTGCTTTATTGACTAATACAATGTAACTTTATAATAGGACTGACGTAGACTTGTTCAAATTAGTGTCTTCGCAAGAGTGACACTGTTGGTGGCACTGCAGTCAAGTAACAATTCTTATTTACTCTGCTCATTTCTCCTGTTCAAGGTTTCTGTTTGTGGCCATATTCTCCTGGTCTATCCCATATCCTTTTTTCTTTTTTCTCTTGGGCAAAAAACATAACATAAAATAATAAACATAGAATTAACAGATGTAGACTACGACAACTTTACTTATTTTATAAAAGATATTATCGACACCAATCAAAATAGCGATCGTAATTTTGTTTTCCACATGCGTGTTGGCTTAAACAGGCAAAAACATTGTTTATATGTTATATTATATCATATGATACATTAAACATGTTAACATGTGAACCAATACTTATTCATCCATACAGATGTATGGATAGGTATGTTTTACAACACGCGACGTGGGTGGCGCACACATCGTCGCCATTTTTTCCCTTTATAAAATGTAACAAGGAATTACTTTAAAATGTTGATAAATAATTCGTATAATTCCATATAACTCAAATTGGTAAACAAGAATACATAACATAAAATAATAAACATAACAGATGTAGACTAAGACAAATTTAGTTATTTTATTTAAGATATTATCGACACCAATCAGCAGTGATAATAATTTTGTTTTCCACATACGTGTTAGCTTAAACAGGCAAAAGCACTTGTCCCAACACTGGTATTGACTTTAGGGACAAAAACTAGAAATGATCGAAGCTAGGCTACCTTTCTCATCGGAG